>MU159222.1:57504-129956 GCA_015888305.1 Antheraea pernyi | reverse complement strand
CAAGTGCGTTGCCACCCTTTGGGGGAAGGGATAGGGGAGGGAGAGGAGAGGGGAGAGGGGAGGGGAGGTGGGCCTCCGGCGCTCTCACTGACCGAACGAAACGCAACAATGCAAGCACTGTTACTTCACGTCGATTTTCTATGAAAGGGTGGTACTACCCCGGACGAGCCGACCCATTCATGCTAAAACCAGTAATAGTTTCAGCGTGGCTCTACTACCATTAACTATTCTTTATTCTTGCTGTTTCTAGAATTTCAATTATGCTGGTCTTTTACTAGATCCAGCATATCTAATTTTCTTTTCGCGAACTGACTATGCTATTGACCTGACAAGGTCTTTACAGCTTCACCGGACTACGGCATATCTAAACTTTTGCAGACATACATTAAATTATCAAGAATATATAGGGAGGGCTGAGTTAATATACCGAATTCCTGAAACTTAGTCTTTAATGATTCGCGAGGCCTCATATTATAAATTGCTCGAACTGTCCGTTTTTGTAGTAGAAGTATGGTGTCCACCTCAGCTGCTGTCCCCCACAACAAAATACCATAAGACATAAAGCTATATATATGTATAATATACAATGATTTTGGACATTATATCCTTCTGTATTTGTGAATTCTATCCTAACTAATATAATAAATGCGAATGTGACCGTGTTTGTTGCGTTTACACGCATTAACTTCGCAACATTTCGCATACACATTGGTATTGGGAAGGGAATGGAACAAGTGGTTATTTCGAGTTATTAGAGATGTCGACTTATCGAGGTTCTACTATATATACGTACATAGATATATATACTTATAACATCACAAACAGATATAAAAATTACGTCAATCCAACATGTATGATATTGATCCCGAAACCTTCAGTTCGACAGTAATATTTATTAGTTAACTATCGGTCTGTCAACCAAGGTCTGATTCGTGGAAATATTATACACAATAGATAGTAATAACGATTCGTTTCAATAAATACGTAAATTTTCAAGAAACCAGACAATACCTGACAATATATACAATTAATTTAACTTTACGAAATACATATATGGGTTATTGCGGTGTACATGTTTGGTACACATATATATTTCACTAACTCATATATGTATGAATATGTAGCTTAGGTTAGTTTAGTTCGGACCTGAAGGGATGGGCCGGGGGGCTCATCTCCTCATTGCACAGGTCCGGCGGACGAGGGGGGGCAGCCGGCCCCAACTATAGCGGAAGACGTACACCGTGGGGTTTTAGTCCGTGCGAGTCGGACATAACTCACCCTCTCCCCCGGGAGGGTGGCGTATCCATAAGGGATTTCCCCACGTTAAAAAAAAAAAAAAAAGTTAGATTCGCGTCTCTGCGTAACCTAGGCGATAGCCCAAGCCAAGGTGTGCCGTGCACCCTTGAGTTAATAGCCAAAATAAAATCGGCTGAGTGCCTTAAGCGCTCGCCTTAGTAGTCCGGTGAAGCTGTTGAGGCCTTGCTAGGCCAATAGCATACTCCGTTCGAAAAAAAAAAGGAATTTAACCTTAAAATTCAATGAATTAATGCAACCGTATCAAAGTAAATTTTCATAAACATTTTTTTTAATACTATTCACGAGACAATGTCACCTATTTTACGTAATCAAGTACAAATAGAAGTACAGCGATAAGGAAAATATACTTACACTTATAGTGTACGGTAACGTGGTTTCTCGAGACTACGTCGTTACTGTGCACAACGCACACGTAAGTACCGTAGTCCTGAGCTGAGACGCTGGCTACCATCAGATATGAACCGATTATGTCATCTACATCCTCCCTGTAACAAACACGTGAATGACTTAAAATGTTATTTATACAATAAACACACATACATCGATTTTGTTTATTACATACCAATAAATATAATAACAGTGTCGCCTTTCGTATCTGTCCGTGCAAAATTTACGGTTTTCAGTACCTATCGTTTAGAGAATTTGTTCTGGAAGTTTCCAAACATAAGGTATACATCCGTATAATAAATACTATATTTATAGAAAATGGAGAGAAAGAGAAATATTTTTAGGATACGTTTGTTAACGATTGTGAAATCTATTAAATAATTTTATCTCTTAAAAAAGACTTACAGAAAATACCACGATCATAAATGTCTATCTTCTACGGTTAAAATATAGTAATCATTTTTATCTTTTCCATATTAATAATAAATAATAGTTTAAAGAAACTAAAAAAACACGCTTTCATAAAAAATCCAACTAAAAGACAGAAAATAAAATTTAATAAAGTTGGATTAAAAATAGTATAAATTAAAAATAAATGTATATTTTTGTAAAAAGTGACAAAAAAAATGATAAAATACATCAGTATTTATTAGTATTACATCTGGAGGTGCTAATATTAACAATTTGTTAACACTATTCTTAATCCAAATTTATTAAATTTTATTTTCCGTTTTTTAGTTGGTTTTTTTTAAGCGTTTTTTTTTAACTATTATTAACTTTATTATTTTTTGAACTTTTTTTTCGGATTATTGCATTGTCATCGACCTTTGACAGGTGTGCAAAGTTTGAATTAAATCTGATCGTTCAAAGTAGGACAAAATCGAGCTCAAAGGGGTCGGTTACATACATACATTCAGGTGAAGCTAATAAAAGCGTGTTAATAAAAAGTATAAGGTTATTTGCTCGAAGTTAGTTTGACCACCATGGAATTAATCATTATATAATTATGTAGATATTTTATTTGCCTTGGATTGCAATGTAGATGAAATATGCCCTCTACAGTATATTATTTCCATGAATATTTGAAAAGATATCACAGATTTAGATTTACACACAACAAAAAAATTGTTGTTTGTGTGAAGATTTTTTGACTTTGATATACTTATAAACATAAACATGACACTAATAAACTTATATAATCGTTTGCATAACTATGACGTCACATTAATACATTGCACCTGTGCCAAATCGAGTAGGTCGCTAATTACTATTAAAATATTCACTATTATAAACATATAGGATCAAAAATATTGACACCAAACGTAGAATATTTTATTCTATTTCCATTCGGATGTCGTATGTGTTTTTAATTCGGAGTGTCATCACAGACAACACGGATTAAGCCCGTATTGTTCCTGGGGATTTATTCCTTTTACTAGTACTGGGAATTTCGCAGGCTAGCATTTTATATAAGTAATAATTATAGCAAAACTTAATTGTGTATTAGACAAAGGGAGACTATTTTTATATCTGCTTTTATTTTATGCACAATTCTTCGTTCCAATCCATCAGTAATTTTATTAAAACAAACTTGTATGGGTAAAATTATATAAATTAGTGGTTGACCAGTGGTGAAAATTCGACCATCGATTTTTTATGTTTTTTTTTGTATATTGTATAAATTAATAGACGTAAGAATATTCAGGTAAGACGATTAAAGATAAGCGTTCGACTCGTTGATGGTTAAAAAAAAATGTTTTCTTTTTGTCATACTGTTAATACTAAGCCTCGTCAATAGTTACTAAACCAAAAATCATTTCAGCGACAGAGGAAAAAAAATGAACTGTTTTATGATCGCCTATTTATAAATAAATACACTAATAGAGAACTTATCAGATGAATCGTTTTTCCGCTTCTACCTACATAACATTTCTTCATATATCAAACCATGCTCGCCCGAGCAAATATCGTTTCTAAGAAGATTATATACAAAGCCGTCTAATACCTTTGATATTGCGTCTTTCATTCAATTGTATACATTCTCATATATAATTCTGTCTATATTACGTATTTTAATATTCTATTTCAATATACTATAATATTATATATCTGGAATCTAAAAACTAATAAAGTATATCGCTTTAGAGAATTCTAGTTTCATTAACATAGTAACAACAAGCATGCACGGCGGACGTTGTCTCGCCCTTATGATAAAAAAAAACCATGTCAAATTATATATCTAGACCTTCCTCATAAATTAGTTTATCTACTTGTGAAAACCACATGAAAATCCGTTCACTGGTTTTGGAGTTTATCGCGAACAGACAAACAGACGTGGCAGAGGACTTTGTTTTATAATACGCAATGAAAGAAATTCCTGTTAAAAATTCAAACATATTTTACTGATTCTATAGGAGAGTATTCCATGAACTATATTTATCCTAAAAAACATGAAAGTTAAATTGCCAATCTACTTCAGTCTAAGGTGACATACAAAACATACTGTAATGTATAATTAATCAAAGGTAAAATTGACCAATACAATTATAAAACTAAAACAAACTGTTATTCAAATTACCCTTTTACCGCGAAAAGCACAATTGATTGAATGTAACAATAACTGTATCTCACCTGGACGTTCTAATTTCTTTCTGCGTAGGAGACAGATCACCTTCAGTGCCGTTAGCCCAAACCTTTTTCCAACGAAGGTCACTCAGGGCGTCCGCTAAATATGATCGCCCTAAAAAATACATAATTGTATATTTCGTACAAGCTTTTTTTATGTCATAAGTGTCAGGCGAACAGGTGGGTCACCTGCTGTTAAGTGATCACCACCGTCTATGGATACTAACAACACCAGAGGAGTCGCAAGTGCGTTGCCACCTTTTGGGGAAAAGGGTTTAGGGGAGGGAGAGGGAGAGGAGGAGAGGGGAGGGGAGGTGGGCCTCCGGCGCTCTCACTGACCGAACGAAACGCAACAATGCAAGCACTGTTACTTCACGTCGGTGTTCTATGAGAGGGTGGTTACTACCCCGGGCGAGCCGACACATTCATGCTGAAACTAGTAATAGTTTCAGCGTGACTCTACCACCATCAAAAAGCATTAACCAACGACATAAAAGTAAAATTTAATTTCTACTAGGAGTGATACATCGGACGAGCTTTCAATGATGCATCATTGAAACGGCGTTTTCTTTGTTCATGCTTATGTATGTGTAGCGAATCAACAGATTCTCAGAAAAGAATTTCTATCTTCTCTCTACATGCATACTGTAAAGCAGGGATTTCCAAACTGAGTTCCGTAGAATAGTCATCAGGTTTCCGCCAACATTATTTATTATTAACTATTAAATTATAGCACGGTTACAAATATTATTTTTAAATAGCGCTAAATATGTATAAGAAGGACTCATTACTTTTATGTAAATAGGTTTGCAAGCATTCAGTCCGGACTATGTAAGTCCAGCAGCTCACGTGGCCAAGACTGGATACTATACCAGATATACGCATACAATTGTCGGATATGATACCGAACTATAAAACGATTATTCATTAAAAAGTAAAACAATTTCCTTCTTCAAATTAAATCTTTGAGTTAAGGATAACGGGGATTCAATTATATTACACATTTCTTTAAAAAAATTCTTATATGAATTTCAGTGTTGATTTGTAATCATTTGATATAGGGTTCCATAAAATAAAATATTTGGTTGGTGTTCCGTTATCTTTAAAGTTTAGGAACCCCTGCTTTAAGCGGTGCAGCCTAAGAGGGTGCGTAAAAATGTAACAGATTTCCAACTCCAGGCTTATAAATACGCTGGTGGTCGTTTAAAAAATTCTCCCACTTAATTATGGTTTTTATTATTTTGGGAATATTCGGACTGATTGCGTTATGCAATCGATTTTCATATATACTTATTCTCGGTAATATAATAAATATGTTGGTACCTATGAGTGCTTCACAGAACAGACGAAGCTCGCCTCCCTCCTCCATCCACTGATCCTTCGATATGAACATTGTTCTCGGAGCGTCGGTCGATTTTTCTGCGAATACAACGGTTAGTAATACATTTTTCATCGAATATGACGAATAAGAAGGAATGTTAACAACCTATAAATAACATTAATATATATTTTCTATGTTCGATAATTATTAATTTCAAATAGTGTCTCCGAGTGAGTAGAGATATTACGAGTATATCCCTTTAAAACAAACATGACATAACGCCGTGATAGATTATAATTCTTTAAATTTTCGGCATGTTAACCTTTTTCCATCTGTGCGATACTACATTGAGGATGTAACAAATCTATCTGACGCAATGAAGAGTGCACTAATGAACATAGAGAACACATCAAAATAATAATAAAATAGACAAAGGAGTTTGAAATACATTGTATTAGAATTTAAGGAAATAATTAGTTATGGTAGCTGTGTTCAGGTTAGACAACATAAGAAATGATACAATCTATAGTGTAGTTATGGATGCATAAAATAGAATTATAAGGGGTTCCACCCTTATGTGATTTTTAATTACTACAAACTGACTCGGTCAATATTAGTTATATTTTTTACATATTCGATCCTGGAAATTACTACACTTATTTCAGCTAGTCTATTACTGAGTATTTTAGAATACACTAAACACTTTAAAAGTTTATATGAAATAAATAGATATACGTTTACACGACCTGACGACTATATCCAGCCGTGAAGTGGGAACAGTGACCAGGATGACTGAATTCCCACAAGAGGCCGACTGAAAACACATCCTGAAGTAAAAACCTCCTTCTTTCTGACAATGCGTCAGCCTCATCGTGTTTAGTGAGTGTGATAAAATTAAATATAGACATACCTAAAATGTTAAGCGTGACT
The DNA here is from genome assembly GCA_015888305.1 of Antheraea pernyi. Lineage (NCBI taxonomy): Eukaryota > Metazoa > Arthropoda > Insecta > Lepidoptera > Saturniidae > Antheraea > Antheraea pernyi. Next base: position 123,376 of record MU159222.1, on the reverse strand, counting down.
GTGTGTGTCACAATGTGAGTTTCGTTGCTGAGCCTGCAAGTGTAGTTGCCGGCGTCGGTCCGCCCCGCCCTCCTCGTGTACAAAGTTTGGTTCGCTGCCTCCGGGTACAGAATCAAGTTGGACACGCCGGCTGACCAAGGATACGCCACGCCATCTTTAAACCTGACGAAAGGATTTCGCTATATTAACTTCTTTTCTCACCTGACGCATGCCTTTGTCGCCGTGGATTTAGTGCAACACATTTATATTCTGTGTGGTCGTCCAGTAGTCGAAATTTGACCAACATTCGATATCTTTAGGTTTTTTATTAACGAGTATACAAATATAAGGACGATCACAAATAAAGAGTTATTATACAAAGGCTTCAACTCCTCGATGATAAAGAAAATAATACTGTTCCCAATTTTTCTTATTAATTAGACTAAATCGGTGTTATTACAAAAAAGTTAAATAAGTATTGAACCCTGGCTTTAAAAAGGTCTCGTATTAAATGCACCGCGGGCGCTGAATGTTCGCCATCTTGCTCTTTTGTCTCCCTTTGGTTACGTTAGGTTAGACTTGTGAAAAAGGATAACGCGAATTTGCCTCGAGCTAGCGCGGTGCATTTATTAGGAAACTTTTTTAAACCAAGTATTTAATACGTATTTACCTTTTTTGTAATAACACGGAAACAGTTCAATAGCCACTAAACATAAAAAAATCGGTTATCCCGGAGCGTTCGGGAAGTCGGAAAATATAGGAGGAAGATGTAAAATAACTGTTTTGTCTCTGATTATTTATATGTACATAATTAGAACCAATGTATCTATATTTATATCATAAATATTTGAGTAACAACATATTAAATTAAAAACCCCTATTTATACTATCAATTAGTTAAAGTGAAACTCCGATGTGGCTATTTAAATTTGAAGTAGACCAGTGCTGTGATTGGCGCCGGCGCTCCACAAATTATATCCGTTCTTATCCACTATAGACATAAATAAATTTGTTTATTATTTGTAAAATTTACCCGTTTAAATTAGCAGGTTCTAGTGAAAAAAAAATATTGCTTCGGAATATTTACATGAACAGTGATTATAGTTGAGTGGTAGCGTGTGCAGACAAAGTGTCGATCGATGTTTGAATTTTACGAGTCTGGGACCTGGGCTTTCGATGAAGGAAAATACCAAGATGAAATAATAACGTGGTATAGAACATTTTCTAACGTCTACCTGATACCAACTTAGCTACCTTAGTTAGCTACTTTAATTTGTCGTTTCATTGGTCATTTAATATAAGGTGAAACTACGGGCATACCTCTAAATTATACAACAATAACATAAATACGTGACACGGGATCAAAAAAAAAAAAAAAGCTGCATAAATTTAGACAAAGAGAACACTGCGACACAGTATTTCATTTTCCAAGATGGCGTTGTAAACATTTCTAGAAAATCTTATTATGTTTGTGACGAGATCAACTTATAAGTAAGCCAAATTGCGGAAATAATTATTAGTACACAGTAATATAACGTTATTCCGGTATGACTTGGGGTTGAGTAATGCCGCCGACAGCGACTGTTGCGCTTCGAAGAACTGGGATTATATATTCATGCATCGCTTAAAGAGGAAATCGCAAAAAAGACATAAATGATATGGCGACCGGCCATTAATAAATTGTCTACACATAACCTCTTAGCGTCCAACGATGAAAGAATTTATCTTAAATATTTATATTACTACAATTCGGGTTAAGCCGCATTCGAACAGCTGTAATTCGTTCAGCGAATCGTGGTTGTGCAAACAAGACGTCGCGTAAGGCTGATTCCCGCTAACAGTAAAATTTTGCGGGAACCATTTTGGAATCGTTTGAAAGAAAACAAACATTTGAACGATGTTTCATAGCAAGGCCACATTAGGATTGTTTCCCAGAAATAGTAAATAATTATACCGGTGAATATATTCAACCACCATATGGGATTCTTCCAGGGAACCACTAAATTTATATTTACATAAGTATATCGTTATACTAAAACCGTACAATGTATTTTTAAAGATTTTATTTAGCCCAAATACCTTTTAATAAAGGATAAAAGTTAGTTCTGATACCACACAAGAACACATTATCTAATATAAATACATCGGCATCATTCTTCAATTCATTCTTATGGATATAAAAGCATCATAAAATCCCATGTCTTTCATAAATCCAATAAAAGACTAATGTAATGTAACTACTCCAGTATGTAGACACATAAATAACGTATGTAACTACAAAGTCATACGTACTTCCTAGTTGCGTAGGCAGAGGTACAAATGTTATTATGGTACCTATTATTTGCGCTAGTCTCGAGTCAATTTCCAAGAAAATATATCGAGAACGTATGTTTACTGTCTTCATTCCACTTTTCAGTGTCCCTGGGAGAACTGCGCGAATATTTATAACTTTTTCGATGTAACTGCTCATTCGTCACGCGAGCCAGGGATAATACTGAAGTCATATTTATCTATAACCGTCTTTATCGAGATCTGTTTAGTGTTTAGGATATTGTTTAATTAAATTTGAAAGGCCATAAAAATCGAAAATAAAATTAGTACTTGTATATTAAAATCGTTGATACAATAATTAATAAAATCAACTATATATATATACACTAGCGGGCCCGGCAGACGTTGTCCCTCCATGATTATAAAAAAAATCCTGTACAAATTATATACCAAAACGTTCCCCATGAATCACTTTATCCACTGGTGATAACCGCATGAAAATCCGTTCAGTAGTTTTTGAGTTTATCGCGAACAGACAGACAGACAGCGCGGTATGGGACTTTATTTTATACTATGTAATGATATATATTTATTAAGTAAAAATGTATGCATTTTTTAAGAACTTAAAAACTTAACTTACTTCTATGAATGTTTCACATCTCAGCTCTTTTTGTAAAGATTCTATATTAATTATCGTTAAAGAAGAAAAAGAAATACAATATTTATGTTGTTGTATTAAATGGGAGATAATATTCGAGTTATTTAAAAAAGCAGAGTACTGCAATCGTAATAGCTCCTCGTCGTTGACATTGTGAACATTGCTGACGAGATGATATTTAATTTAATTAGTATCCAGTGTGCCATAAAGACAAAGTTCTTGTTAAAAGGTACATAACTAACTATAAACAATACATGTCCGACATGATATAATTTTCTTTATTGTCTACTATATAAGGATTCATTTTATATGAAATATTATCCAGATAAGATATCTTATGTAGTAAAATAAAACTAAAATACATTCGATATTTACATTCCACCGGTTCTTTGTGCAAAGATAGTATCCGTTAGAGATAGGCAATAATGGTTACATTCCTTAAGAGGAAAACGGGCGGCGATATTGACAAGGTCCCAATAAGAAGAAATCCCCGATGAGGTCATCAGCCGGCTGAGAAGCATCGCCGGGCACATCTGTAAAAAGCGACGAATATTTCCGAAATAACGCGAACCGGTCTTTGACCGCCTGTCTGGTTGCACTCCTTCAACGTTAATCACAAATGATTCCGTGTACAGCCTAAATCCCCTTACTGATTTACAAAAGACACTTTGCTAAATTTGCATATTTCAATCGAATTACAAACGTAATGAAAAATATCTTTAGTTGCAAATTTGTAAATGTGATATACATTATTTTTCTAGTGTCTGTTAATAAATATAGTCTGTATGGATAATCATCAGTAATTCTTTCAAAATATCGTTAGTAATAATTTATGTTTATCGAAAAAAAAAATGTACATCAGGCGCTCCACTATCGTACATGTATACATATAACAACAACGTAGCTCGATTTTGTTCTACTTTGAACGATTAGATTTAATTCAAACTTTGCACACCTGTCAAAGGTCGATGACAATGCAATAATACGAAAAAAAAAATTAAACTAAAAAATTAAAAATAAATAATAGTTTAAAAAAACATGCGTCACTGTTAATATCAGCACCTCCAGATATCAGTATGTTTATAATTTTTTTGTCACTTTTTACAAAAATATACATTTATTTCTAATTTACACTATTCTTAATCCAAATTTATTAAATTTTATTTTCTGTTTTTTAGTTGGATTTTTTTATGAAAGCGTGTTTTTTTTATACTATTATTTATTTACATTACGTTCCATACGGACGAAGTTACGAAGTAATATTTTATAGCCCAAGTACCAAATTAATAAAATTCACGAATAGTTGAATTTTCATGTGTGACTTAATCGCTACCACAATACAATATTAAAAATCCATCATAGTAACTGGAATCCCTACACCTAATCCATACCCTGCTACGTATTGACTTTTAAAGTTACATTTGCGAAATAGCACCTTCACAATAACTATACTATCGTTACATTACGGTAGTAGTACAATAGATATTGTATTCTTGATTATTTTAATAACAATCCATTACTTTGATTTGGAATATCTCTAAAGTGATAGTGAATTCGGTGCAAATCTACATCAAATGTTTGACTATAAAATTCTTGAAACAAAAGACCTCATAACGCATGGAAATAAAATAAAAAGTAGGTAAGTGACTCTCCGTTCCCTGTTGTTTGGTTTTAATGAATAAAATTACGTATTTTGCAGGAACGAACTAATCGCGGAAATTACTAAATGTCAATTCTAAAATGACAGACTATTATACACATACATATATTAATGGTGGTAGAGCCACGCTGAAACTATTAATGATTTCAGCATGAATGGGTCGACTCGTCCGGGGTAGTACCAACCACACTCTCATAGAAAACCGACGTGAAGTAACAGTGCTTGCATTGTTGCGTTTCGTTCGGTCAGTGAGAGCGCCGGAGGCCCATCTCCTCTCCCTCGCCTAACCCTTCCCCCCAAAGGGTGGCAACGCACTTGCGACTCCTCTGGTGTTGTTAGTGTCCATGGACGGTGGTGATCACTTAATATCAGGTGACCCACCTGTTCGTTTGCCACCACGTATGACATAAAAAAAAAATACACTGTAAAATTTGCACTCTTCTATGTAGACTTACTAGTAAGATTTTAGTATCACGTCATATCCAGGCAGCACTGTCGTTGTGCTCGGAGTTTGCTCACACTACCCCATGACGCTCCCAGAGTACGCCGTACGGTTTATCGCGGAGTTTTCTAGTCAGTAAGAGTCGTCTTCGAACAATACTCTTCCAGTAGTGTGGTGTTCGACACTACTCATGCTTCTTCGAGCCTTTCAATGTCCCATGTAGGATTATACTCCACATAGCACTTTCATTGCGTTACTAAGGATTATTTTATTATTCGATACGAAATATATATATAAGAGCTGTTGAGGTATGTATATTTGGTACACATATATGTTTCAACAACTCATATATGTATGAATTGCTTAGCTTAGAGCCTGTCCAGATGAAGCGATTTACGCGCGAGTCAACTCGCGCGCTTTAAAATATATTGCGTCCAGATACCGCTACGCGCGTATCTACCCTAGGAAACGTCGCATACGTCGTACGGATTGACGACTGACGACTATCAACACGCCACAGACTCGCGCGTAGTACTGGACACAGCAATGGAGCCCGAGTATCTCGAGGCGCACGGCGGTCGCACGTGCGACGCGCGAGTCGAGTCTCTCACGTTGCACGCGTTTTACGCGCGAGTTAGGAAACGCGCCGCACTATCTGGACGGGATATATGTAGCTCTAGTATCTCGGGTACGCGCGTGTTGACTCGCGCGTAAAACGCCTCATCTGGACAGGCTCTTAGCTCAGATAGGCCGCGAATTGCATGTATCAGGCAGCAGCTCATGCCGAGATGTGCCGTGCACCCTTGAGCTAGTTGTCAAATAAAATCGGCTGAGTGCCTTAAGCGCTCGCCTTAGTAATCCGGTGAAGGTGTTAAGACATTACTAGGTCAATAGCGTAGTCAGTACGAAAAAATGCTCTACTAAGGCTTAATCTTGCCTAGTACCTTGGTTTACCCTTGCGTAATACATAATTACTGATTCCAGAAAATACCCACAAAATGCAGAGTTTAACTAAAAACGTGATTACAAGTTTGTTTTAAACAAACAAACAAAGTTTTGAATTCTCAGTTATGTAATAAAACTTGACGGTTACTCTTGCTTAATTGCCTCAATTACGAGTTACAAGTTACTTTTAAAACAAAACTCACTGGCTGATTGAACACAGCGAATAGAGCAGTTCGCAGAAACGGTAATTAATTTGTCTAATAAAAAACGTAGATCAAAATTATTCAGTCAAAATGCTTCCGAGCTTAAACACTGATATGAGATAATCAACGAACATTTCATTTTTTTTTAAATTCTGCGTCCGGGTTTTTATGTCAGAGTGATCACGTCATTTCAGTTGAATTTCGTATGAACAAAAAACGTATTTAAACGCAAATCATTCACTAACAAGTGCTATATAATGATTTCCTATGCATGTCAACTATATTACATTATCGCTTATACTTTCATATCATTAGGTATTCATTATTATTATGTCATTATCGAAAACGAGTTCAATATACTCTTCAAAAATTCAATTTAAAAAGAACACATTAGAGCTAAACGTTGTTTCACCGTTATTACAAACCACAACAGTTCCAAGAACGTCCTCATCGCAAGCGCCTAACAGTTTTACAGGAAAAATAATATTTTTCCAGCTCCCCCTTATCTTTGTGTTTTCCTTATAGAGCAAATGACAAAGAGAGAGAGAGTTGATAAGATTTCAAGAGGTTTAGTAAAACGAATTAAATGATCAACAAAAGTATTATATATTTTGTGATCTATTGTTAACATTAAACGTATGATGCACAAAAAACTGGTATATTTTAAAATAATTTACAACGCAGTTTAATAACATTGCTAATATTTTCTCATATAGATTTAATTTTATCTCGACAGTTTCAGAATAAGAATCGCCCCTATTTTAACTAGGTCGATAAAATATTTGTAGTTGATCGAACGCCAGGTAACATATGCAAAGTCTGGACTGACGTGAGGTAGAGGATTCGTCGAGGAATTCTTTCGTTATACCTGTCTATAAATGCAGTAGCGAAATGGTGAAACCGTCGAACTTGTGCATGCAAACCGACGGAACCTTTACCACTTTACTCCATTCATCGCAGTGAATATAGGGTAGGGATACAGGCTCATTTTTTGCATCCATGACAAGAACGCTTTCCACCAGACTTTGTCGGACCGCGCTTGGTATAATTAGAGCCGCTTTGCACCCACTAATACAGTGATGAAATAGTAACAAGAAAAAGAAAATAATTCGGAACTTGATTATGTAGTAAATTAGAAATTGATTAACGTAAAAAATCAAAAGAGGTTTGTTAAGATAAGATGAAAGATCTAGGTATAGACATAAATATGATAAATAAGAACAATAGATATTTTATAAACTATTTCATTCATTTTCATGTTATTTGAAACCACGAAAATAGTATGATGAACCGCAATGTACTGAAAAAATAGGGCTACATAGAAAATACGACATTTAACCCTTCCGGTCTAATTTAAAAAATAAAAACGAACACGGGTATAATACGAGTGTTACTAAGCAGTGCCTTAAATTTTAAATCTAGTTGATGTCATGTTTAAAATACTTTATTACAAAAGCGTGTCCAAGCGATGTCTAGTTAAACATCTGATTTAAGTTTTTTTATGTAAGCATCTCTGAATAGCATTCGTTCCATTCGATCTCATCATTCAAAAACGTTCCATTTCATACAGATATTTTGCAAACAATTTCATTTTTTAGAATAATATTTTTGTTCAGATCTTCATTAAGAAAATTTACTTATTACACGTTAAATTGGTTATCATTATTGTGATATATTTTTGTTAAAAGAAATGATGCAAAAAATAAACAAAATAAGCAATTTATAAGATTTATATTACGTCAAAGTGCGTAAGGTGGAACAACAGTATAATGACAGATTAAATACACTGTCAGATGTCAATATTGTCAAGACAAATAGTAGTGAGTTATGATTTACTTGTGAATCAATAAAATTGTTTAATTTATTTATTTCTTCCAAATTAATTATACCCCCGAAATTGATAATTTATTACGAAATGTATTTTGCCGGCAAATAGAAAAACAATAAATCACAACAATAACATAAGAACTGTGAACTTAGGCAAGTGTTAGAATATTTAAATTTTAATACTGTCCATTTGTAAACAAGGGTAAGACACTCTTTTGTGATCAAACTATTTTAAAGTAAGAGTTTAATGCGTATTTAACTTTTTTGTAATAACACGGTTCATGTTTATGATCAGAGGTAACAATAAGTACTCGATTCCAAAATGTCTGCACGTGATCATCTGTATCTACGTAATGCAACTTAAATAGAAAATTGGACTTCTCCGAATTCCGTAATTACACATGTGTTATGGACTGTTGTCGCATGCATATTTAGGGTTGTCATTCTTAAATACATTTTGTTTTGCAATGACTTTGTTTATTTAAATATTACTAGGTACTCTACATAATATTAAATAGTACCATGAAACTTAATGTTTTCTATCCCACTTCTGACCATAAATATTTTACTCCTACTATTAAGTAAGTAGAAAATGACTAACCTCGTCATCACACATGTTGCGTAGTAATTTTCAAAGGCCAAATCAAAACAAATTTTCTTAACCCTTGGGTTGAAAGAACCGAACACAACTTTGATCTGCTAAAGTAATTAATCGTTGTATTTAACATTTAAAGCTCACGAAAACATGCAAGGTTACCGCGTTTCACTACAATGATACTCAAAAGTCAAATTATTATACAATTGAAGATACTAACAGAATAAATATGCTAGGAAAATGTATGGAAACTTCGTTTTCGTTTGCAGTAGAAGGCAATAACAACCACTTAACTATTATTATGTTCTTCTTTATAGGCATCGAATTCATAAGCCACAATAAAATATAACCGAATTTCGAATCGAATCATACTTTTCTAGCATTAAATTAAGATTGAATTATTTTTTTCTTATATCATTTAAACATGTTGTAAATTTAAAGTTATAAGATAATTATCTTCATATACAGATACCATGCATGCCTGTAAACTGAAAGATTACGTTACAATTCTATGTTGGAATTAACAATATGTATTTTTACCTTTATGTCAGTACCTTAAATATACATTGATGTTGTAAAGGCAGTCTTGTCGGGTATTTGTAGTGTTAAAAGTAATCGAGTCCTCATATTAAGTAGAAATTTAGTACACCTGGGGAACAATAGCGAGCGTTGACAATCATATCACCTTTGACATTACGAACTGCAAATATCAAAGCGATACCCGTTCAGTAGCTGGATTGGTCTCAAAGAAGAACGTACTAATGCGACTCACATTAAAAGGTTCTACCCTCATTTGTGTGGTGATCAAATTTAGCGATACTCGGTTAGTCTCCCCACGTTACCAATAATGGATGTCAAAAAAAGATTTTTTGTGTCCATTTGAACTTTATATTTTTGTCAACCCTAGACTAACTATATGAAAGTTTTGCTCTCGTGTATTTGTTACTGTGTAGATAATAGCACGGCTGCGCGTCACGCACCGGTGACAATGATAATAATATATAATTATTATATTGTGGGAATTCAAAAACAGGATGGAGAGCACTTTACATTTAACGTATTTACCTTTTGCTACCGATACGAGGTATAAACTAAAGGTTTTAAACGGGACTGTCCCCTTATTCAACCACCTGTCCCGTTGTCCCCAAACAATGATCTCGGACGCAAAATAGTCCCGTTTTCTGAAACCGCGCGAAATTTATTGAAATAATGGAGCACGTCAGACACGAGCGTCGAGCTTCTTATTTTTCATAATCTCTTATAATAAAAATAATAAATACCTAGTTATACTAGTTATACTAGTTATACTAGTTATACTAGTTATACTAGGTATTTACTGTGAACACAAAATAAAGAACATTAAAAATTTGTGTTAATTTACATTGTGAACTGGCGTATACTATAACATTTACAGTGGGATTATGATAACTAAAGTAAGATACGAAGTGTTTGATTATTTTTCTCGCTCTGTCTCTTTCTATTCCCCCTCCCCAGGAGCGTTGAACGTTCAACACAACAGTGCTTTCATACCCCCTCCATAGTAGCGTTAAACGTTTAACGCAACCTTGTTGGAAATCGCACTAGAAGTTTCACTTAAAAAAAATGGTCAGTCGTATACCTATATACCATTCATGAAATACATTATAGTACCATGAATACCAATGCATATAAACACACATAATGTATAGTTTGTATAAAACAAGTACTTCAAACCGATATATACCTATATATATTTTTTCGAACTGACTAGCAAGGTCTTAACAGCTTCACCGGAATACATATATACCTAATAATAGTTTATAAATATTAAACATTGTAACAATACTTAAATGTTTGGAAAAGGTTGTTTACACAAACGATGCAAAAGCATCGTCTAGAGTAAAAGGTGCATCCAAACTAATATCATAAATGCGAGAGTTTGTTTGTTCGGCTTCCATGTCTTAACGATTTAACCGATCTTGGTGAAATTTTGCATACACGCTGTCAGGTGTACAAAAAAGACAGGGGGTACCTTTAATTCAGAAAAAAAATCTCGAAGAATAGTGCAAAAGCTAGTTACAACATGAACAAAACAACAAAAAAAACAGTAATAACAAAAGCATTATCAGCATGTTACATACATGTTGTGTTACTATCATATCACATAGTAACAGCCAAGTTGCGACATAATTCATCGTTTACTTGTAACCATTGCGACACCTCGGCCACCCGCAGCATCAGGCGACATGAGGCGACAAGTACGGGGAATTGGGCTCTCGTCATCACCGTGGCATCGTGAGACTCGCCTCGTGCATTGAATCGGAGTTGAAGACACTGTTCGTTGAAACTTCGAGCGGTAGTCACATCCTCTTAGGTTAGGTTCAAGATTAGATTGGACTCTCGGTTCAGACTTCGAACGGTAGTGACTTCTCCTAGGTTTAGTTACGGTGCTATTAGTTCATACCTCGAACAATAGTTACTTTTTAATGTTAAAGTTAATATAAGTAAAGTGTATTATTTTGATATTAAATATTTATTATTAAAAGTGCATTTTTTTCAATTTCGCGGACGCACCCCACGTAATTAGCAGATCCTAAATCAAATCAAAATACTCTTTATTCAATTTAGGCCCGGAGAAGGCACTTATGAACGTCAAAGCTACCACCGGTTCGGAAAACAAGCCAGTCATCGAGAAGAACCGGCAAGAAACTCGATCTGGTTCATCTTTTCATAATAACTAACATATTATTTTTTATTATTACAACAAAATAGACACATAAAGCTACATTCGTTTTTAGTGGTTGCACAGAGAGAGGCGTCACTTCCAGACGTCGCTATCGTTCACATACTGACCCACCCTGTAATAATAACCTTTATGTATTAAGACCCGCTTGACATAACATTTGAAGTAAGCCTGAAACATGGAGTGACCAGTTTGTTATGGTTTCTGGTATTTACATTATGTCGGTATTTTACTAAATCCAAATTATCTAAGTTTTTCCGGACGTCAATTTCTCAAGAATATATTGAGACGTAGTAAGTAAGTAGTAGTAAGAATATATTTAAAGCGTAAACAACGCTTCGTTAAAATTAAAACTTACACATAGAAAGCGAACAAATACACTTCCGATAGCCGCTTTAATCATAAACGCGGAAATAATGTTACGCCGAGACCGGTACTCCCGATACGACTAACGGTCAATATCTATAAAGCAGAAAAGTAATGCGCCGCCTGCTAAATACGAAATATCAGCAGCACACACGCCATAATCTGAATACGGCTCATCGAATACCGATAAATCAATAATATATAGGCATTTCTCGGAATTATAAAACAAACCTTTCAATGTGTCGTTGCATGCATCGATATATTATGATGAATATGAGAAAATGAAAAATCGTTTCCGTTAAATAGCGGCTTTGGTATACAACAAATCATGTATGTTATATTTTTGCTATTGATCTATCGAGGAGCTCAGTATTGAATATGATCTTTGTAAATCGGAATTCGTATTTTATTATACACGCTTTTTGCAGATCGATAAGGGAGGCTAATGGAAAAACCATTCACCGATCGTCTTCGAACAGACAATAAAATAATCAATCAGTTTTTGATGCGATTATATGGTTTATGTTAGTCGTTACTTGAATACAAAAAACAGTCTTGTTTTTCAATAGTTTCGCTCTAGTTTTCGCTGAATATGACAACACATTAATTCTTCAAAAATCTATACATACTAGTGGGCGCCCAGAGGTCGACATTCGACCATAGTTCATTGATTTTTTTAAGTTTGAATTTTATTAGGGTTAATATCATTGTTGAATGTAGAATGAAAAAGGGTAATTGGAACGTAAGAGTAAAATAATACATACAGTCGAGCATAGCAACCTCCCTCACAACCTTTTTTGAAGTCCTTTATTAACAGTAGCTTTCTGCACTTCTCCTCCATATAAACTTTAACTATGCCAAATTTCACGTTCATCCGTTCGCGCAATTCCGTTAAAAAGGGATACAAAGTTTAGGCTTCGCGTATTAATATATAGATATAATAAGAACGTAAATCTAACGTGTCTGTACTTTTTCGATTATCATGAAAAAAATTGTTGCAGGTGTCTAGGAATAAGTAATAGAATACATTTCAATAATTTTTAGAAGGGTCTGTCTGTCTGTTTGTATGAACACGCATCACTGCTAAAGTACTGGATTGACAATAAATCATAAAGCATATATTCGGGAGTAACTTAGTCTTTGTTTCATTAAAATCGGTTCACTCTATAAAAACTTATTGTAATTTGAATGACGGCTCGAGGTAAGTACGAGAGAACAGTAGATAAGTAAATGGACTTAATACATTTAGGTGACATTATTAATCACTGTTTTCTACATAAGGTTCCACGCGGACAAACTCGCGGGCACGGCTAGTCATTACATAGTATAAAACAAAGTCCCCAGCCGCGTCTGTCTGTCTGTCTGTTCGCGATAAACTCAAAAACTACTGAACGGACTTTTATGCGGTCTTCACCAGTGGATAAAGTGATTCATGAGGAACGTTTTGATATGTAATTTGTCAAGGATTTTTTTTATAAAAAGGGTGGGACAACGTCTACTGGGCCCGCTAGTTATAAAATAAAAATGAAGTTATCTTTACATCTATCTTAGAATAGAAATAACACGTGTTTGTTTAATTAAAAGAGGATATTTCATTATTGTATGTTAATATATAAAATATGACATCAATATCTTTTATTAGAGCTGTTTAGAAGAATAAATAAAAGTTTTAAAGCTTACCAAAGTAAGAGTTGTTTTACAAGAGTGTATAACTGCATCTAAGCGACATATTAGAAATCAAATAAAACGTCGGAGAACGACACACATGCAGCAGAAAGTGTAGCTATTTTATACAGTTAATGCGGTTTAGGGATGCGCGATGGTACTCGACACTGGCACGGTCAGAAAAACAGCAAACTCCCGGTAGTTTAGTAAAAAGTTGAACGCATGACAGGTGAACAGGAAACAGCCGTACGTCTCCGTTCAACTCTGAGGGTGGCTCATTTCTCACGCTTTAAATATTGACGATGACAATCTGGTTCGATTCTTCCTTATAGTCTTAAATATTTGAATATTCTTAATCGGACAGTAATTTGATAATTTAACGATATATAATGTGATAATTAAATGAATTTATGATTAATGGTGGTAGAGCCACGCTGAAACTATTACTGGTTTCAGCATGAATGGGTCGGCTCGCCCGGGGTAGTACCACCCGACACACAGAAAACCGACGTGAAGTAACAGTGCTTGCTCTCCTCTCATCTCCCTCTTCCTCCCCTAACCCTTCCCCCCAAATGGTGGCAACGCATCTGCGAGTTCTCTGGTGTTGTGTCCATGGACGGTGGTGATCACTTAACAACAGGTGACCCACTTGTTCGTTTGCCACCAATGACATAAAAAAAAATTAAATTTGAATATTTTGAATCTTATCAGATAATTTGGGAATATCTTACTATATTCCCAACTAGTGGTGCCCGCGACTCCGTTCGCCTGGAAACTAATTAAAAAAAACAGTGACCAATAAGATCATCCGAATGTATTATGTTCATTTATTTATCTACTTTTCTCTCGTATATGAAACCAAGTCTAAAAATTTTACTCGAGGATATGCGTTATGGTTTTCTTTATCGTGAACTCAGTACTTTAGCAGTGATGCGTGTTTTTACAAACAGGCAGACAGACATTTCTAAAAATGATTGAAATGTATTTTATTACTTATACCAAGAGACGTGCAAATTTTTTTTTACATAAAAACCTGAAAGTACAGGCATGTTAGATCTACATTCTTATTATATTGTATTGTTATCTATTTGTAGGAATAAACCACTCATTTGCTAATGCGATGCCTAGTTTATTAAATCCTAAGAATTCTTATAATTACACAGGGATATGAATTTCTAACAATATAAGTGTTGATTTCGGTATCAATAACATCTATGGTTAATATATTCAATATCGTAATACCATAACGAAGACCGAAAAAAGGATGGACGGATTGTGTGAAAAATGATATGAATTACACAGGGATATGAATTTCTAACAATATAAGTATTGATTTCGGTATCAATAACATCTATGGTTAATATATTCAATATCGTAATACCATAACGCAAAATTAAAATATAATATTCCAAGTACTGATAACCATATAATTTTAGTAAAATGGTATTATGTTATTCCCAAATTTCTTTAACGCACACTTGAGCCACGTTTTCGTATACTTTATTGAACAATAACTGGTTTCTGGATATAAAATTAACTTTAATTATCCTCATGTAATATAATATTCCAAGTACTGATAACCATATAATTTTAGTAAAATGGTATGATATTCCCAAATTTCTTTAACGCACGTATTCGTAAACTTTATTGAACAATAACTGTTGTTTCTGGATATAAAATTAACTTTAATTATCCTCATGTTTCTGTGAAGTGTTCGTGAAATTACAAAAAAAAGCGTTAAAGTCCATACTTAATAGGTAATTAATATTAATCATACAAAATAATTTTCGTCGTTTCCAAATATTTACACCAATAAAATTTTAAAGTTTTGAGTTTGAACAGTAGGTAGTCGATGGAGGAAAAATCGGATACAAACACGTTGGTGCGTTCCAACATAACTCATATGCCATTCCAGGAATCACCTCTTTATTATAATTAAGGATATCTTGCTTGCGCAAAAATCCTGGGTTATTTCTTCTTAGATGGTACGAAGACAAGAATGGTAAGATAAAAAAATAAGCTAAGCATTGCGTCTAAGGAATCGTGAACATATTCCTCCGTCATTATAGAATGTAACAACGCAAATCGTACTGCAATTTCAAGTGAATTACCCGCATGAAAAAATATTCTCGGCGTAATCATTTCACAATTATGTCCGGGGAGCGTTTGTCATACCTGTCGTGTCGGAGCATCGCATTGAAAAAGCAAGGAAAGGAAGGCGGCAGTTTGTATTTGCGTTCCTGGTGTCCAGGGAATGTAGTCCCGAGGCAGGTAATGACATGTCCCGGAACAGTGAGGTGGCTCGGTCGGCTGCGTATGGGCAAAGAATTCTGGTGCCAGTATACCCCGCCTGGGAACGCGCCGGTTGTCAGCGCGATCGACATCTGTACTACGCGAATCAGGATACGTTGTAACTGATTTCCTAGCGATCGACTTGTTTCTATTCAAACTATACTAAAAGCAACATGCGTTTCATATAATTGTTCATCTTTACTTTAATGATTAGTTTGTGAAGTCAATTCGAATGCAGCCTTTATGTCTATGATGCGAAAAAATATTTCCAAATAACACAGAGAGTAGTTGTTCCCTTGCCGAAAAAAAAATACTGTACTTGGCTTTTTTTTAATTTACTACATTATGACATACATATATACATTATTTACTACATTATCTAAGCAAACAAATGATAGAATAATTTTAGTATTTTATATAAGCCAAATCGATCAGCAACTATTTTATGTTATAAATTGGAAATTAAAAAAAAAAACTAAATATATTTTGAGTTTATTTTATACCGTTAGTATTGATCAAATATCGGATCTAAGTATATATTATAATGTTATGTACGTATTTGTTTTTACAATTTAACAATAATATCGGCTTTCCTTTCGTTAAGATAAATTGCGTTCCACGATAAAACTGAAGTGAAAAATATTTTTACATTGACTAGTTTTTAATATAATGCATATTACAAACCCACATTGTTTTTATAAAATCAACAAACGCTACCGTTTCAATTTCAGTTCACAGTAGCGTGCATTTATAATCCAAGGTTCACTAAAATTCTTGTTAAATGGAGTTTTCTGCTATACTTCGTGCGAAATAGTAGAAATGGGTCAGCTCGCCCGCGGTAGTACCACCATCTCACAGAAAACCGACGTGAAGTAATAGTGCTTCCATTGTTGCGTTTCGTTCAGTCAGTGAGAGCGCCGGCGGTACCCTTCCCCTCCCCGCCCACTATCTCACTTCCCCCTCCCGTCAAACACAGACTGGCAACGGACTTGCGACTCCCATGGTGTTGCTAGTGTCTATGGACAGCGGTGATCACTTAACATCAGGTGACCAGCCAATTCGTTTGCTTCCTATGATATAAAAAAAAGAAATAATCTGCAAACCTCAAACAATACTACTATTAGTATGTAGTACCTCAATGGTTCAAAGTGCTAAAATGATTTTTCTATTAATCGTCGGGTTTAACGTGAACTTTGACATTTAATCAAGTAAAAACCTGACGCGATCTCTCGATTTCTCTACACTTTTCTTCACATAACTACGCTTAGACTTTCCGGGACTTAAGGCTTCGAGAAGCATACATGTAGCAGTAAAATCATTAATAGTTATTAAAAGAAAATCACTGTGAACCCAGCTAAAATATGGACATATGAAATTTATACGAAAATCGCAAATATTAAACGATGTAACCAAAGTTCACATAACTATGTTTCGCCAGAAATATATGATGTATACGAATGTGAAAGGACTACATAATCAACCTAAAAGCTCAGTATAACAGCGGACACTAGTCGATTTTAGCCGGATGCGACCAAACAATGCTACCGGTACACATTTATAGACAAAGGTTTTGTATTTAAATAAAGTGAATGTATCCCGTAATAGGAAACAGGAACTGTCTATGAATTTGTTATACCTACTTATCAACGCTTACGTCAAACAGAATAAAACAACTACCTATAATTGAAATTTCAACAATTTTATTAATTATACATTTTGCCGAATGTGCAAAAATACGCGTTTGCAAATTAATGTTTTAACAGTTCCGTTGTGAAAAAAATATATGATAAGTATATATAATATATTTCATAGTACATATGCAATATAATTTATAAAATACTGGCTAATGAACGCGGCTTCGGTACGAGACCAATACTTTTTTCTGGGTGATAAACCCATTTTCTTTTATTATCCCTGCCAAAGTGTATGCCAAATTTCAGGATAATTAATTGCGTGCGTAACACGTAACGTAACAAACAACAAACTCACATTCCCATCTATATTAGACGGGATAGAACTCATGTTCAAATTATAAAATAACTTTAAAACATTCAGGTTTAAACACAAAACCAATATATTCATTCTATTTGAATAAATTAAATCATTTCATTTTGTATGCCGACTGAAAGCATTCAAGCGATCAAGCGTGCTTGATGCATATACGTGTAATATACAAACAAGTAAGTTTGCACGTACGCTTTTAATAATCCTATAAAGTCAGATACTTTGAGTAACAATACCCACCCATTTAACATTCGGTAGCCGATGGCGGTTTCTTGGCATTGCGTGAAATTGCAAGTGCACAAGAATTTATTATTGCTTTAGGTCACGCGACGAATACTAATAGGTCTTTACTGCAGTCTCGTCGAACATCGAACACACTCAATAGCGCGAAATATTAAATATTCGATTCCGCGAATCGGCCGGAAATGACTACTTGGTTATGCGCGCCGGGTGTGTGAGATGATCGATTCGGACTGTTCCTAACGCAGACACGCCATCTCATGATCCTCTTCTCGTTATTGTGCGATAAAGATCATTCTTGGAGTGGAGGTATATATACTCTTTTAAGTTAATTCAAACAATGCATTATAATTTAAACTAACTGTGTCCGCGATTCCGTCCGCGTGGAAATGTATTAAACCCATTCACTTATCTACTTTTATCTCGTACTTAATTCGCATCGTCATTAAAACTACAATAACATTTGATAGAGTGAACTGATTTTAATGAAACCAAGACTAAACGTTACTCGGGGATATGCTTTATGATTTTCTTGGTGAAGTTTTATCGTGAACGCAGTACTTTAGTAATGATGCGTGTTCAAATAAATATACAGACATTACTTATTCCAAAACCCCTGCAACAATCTAATAAGTACAGACACGTTAGATTTACGTTCTTAATATATGTTTAGATAATTCTTAGTACAGAGTGAATCATCTATTTCGTCAGTTTTGTTAGTAAAAAGACCGTAAGAACGTAATAAAATACATACTCTATTCCTAAATAGCGCATGTTGTGAATGTGCATCAAGCAGCCGAGTAGGTAGAAGCGAGGGCCACCCCACAAACGGCACTAGCATTACAAGTCATTCCGAGACGCGAACAAGCGGCGATGCCAAGATGTGCGTGCGATAACACGTAAATCGGCTTACGACATCATTTCTGTCGTTTCGATGTCATTATAATGTGTCGTGTTCAAGTAATTGAAACATATTCGTATAGTTCGATACGTGTATATATCATATGTGCGTGATTGCGTGCAGCATATGATAAGTGGTGAAGTCAGCACACGCAGGGCCGTACGATAAGTCTTATGACACACGCGAGATTCTTCTCGTTAATCGGCCCACATATATTCAGATGCAGTTCTATAAAGACCCGTTTATAACAAATAGTACTAATAATAATTCCATACTAACTGTTTCTACGTCAGACCCTAATTTGTTTGACGATTCTGATCGCTGCAATAGGTACTACTAGGTGCTAGTGGATTTCTATGAACCGGATGAATGGCGCCGGCGTATTGCTACATATCATTAGTTGGACACTATTACTAGGACGCCGTATACAATATCCGCACGAGACTACTAATAAGTTCTGTCGTTTGTGACCTGAGTTATTAACTAAGTATCATTTATAATCAACAACAGTGCGTTGCACCTGACATTTTATCTATGTACATTTGTATAGAATTCGGAGGGAATAATCAACTTTGCATGCAATAGTAGCCTTGAGCTAGAATAATTCTATGAATATGGAATTACATTAGTACTCAATGTTAAGAAAACATTATTATAAAGCTGTGTTATTGTACGAGTTATTGTATTGGTTACAATTTGCAACCGCATTTAAATGTACATTAGTCGACTCATCCGGTGTTATTACAAAAAAGTTAAATACGTATTGAATACTTGCTTTAAAAAGGTTTCGGATTAAATGCACCGCGGTCGCTGAATGTTCGCCATCTTGCTCTTTTGTCTCGCTTTGGTTACGTTAGGTTAGACTTGCGAAAAAGGGTAACGCGAATTTGCCTCGGGCGAGCGCGGTTCATTTAATTCGAAACCTTTTTAAAGCAAGTATTTAATACGAATTTAACTTTTTTGGAATAACACCGCTTATGTTTAGGTAGATACGTTTTAATCTTTATATATATATATCTTCTGTACGTGTATATGTGACTGAATTGCTCCTAAACGGCGGGACCGATTTTGATGAAAATTTTGATGTGTGTTTGAGTGGTTCCCTGGGTAGTTTAGATTCTTGGAAAAATTGGAACTAGTAGGTGGCATTGCGATCGGAGTCGAGGATTCTTTATTTATTTTCAAGGTAAGGCAATGTCTGCTGGGCTCGTTAATGTATATTTGAGTATCAAAATAATCTTGAAATACAGGTTTGATATTTTCGCACGCAGTTCCAATATTTATACCTACGGATAATATTATTGTTATTTTATTCAATAAAATACTTTACTTTTGAATGCAATAAGGTTCAAAGACTAATCTATAATTATAAAACAAAGTCGTTTTTCACGTTTTTGGAATAACACCGCTTATGTTTAGGTAGATACGTTTTAATCTTTATATATATATATCTTCTGTACGTGTATATGTGACTGAATTGCTCCTAAACGGCGGGACCGATTTTGATAAAAAATTTTATGTGTGTTTGAGTGGATTCCTGAGTAGTTTAGATTCATAATTGGAACTAGTAGGTGGCACTGCGGTCGGATTCGAGGATTTTTTTATTTATTTTCAAGGTAGAACAATGTTTGCCGGGATCGTTAATGTATATTTATGTATCAAAATAATCTTCAAATACAGGTTTGATATTTTCGCACGCAGGTCCAATATTTATACCTACGGATAATATTATTGTTATTTTATTCAATAAAATACTTCACTTTTCAATGCAATAAGGTTCAAAGACTAATCTATAATTATAAAACAAAGTCGTTTTTCACGTTTTTCTGCGTGTTCCCTTAGTTCTTCTAAACTACGCAACACGTTTTTGATAGGGTTTTTACTAATGTTTAGACAAGGTTTATATATATACTAGCGGGCCGGGCGGACGTTGTCCTGCCTTGATAATAAAAAAAAACCTAAAATTCAACCACAGCGCCACCTACCGAGTCCAATTGTGAATCTAAACCATTCTCGGATTCACTGGAACACGCACACAAAATTTCATCAAAATCGGTCCATCCGTTTATGAGGACTTCAGTGACATACACACGTATAAACATAAAGTAGACAAATCTCGATATTTCCAAGGAAGTCGTAAAAGGGAGTTTTCGGATGATCACATTGGTAACGCAGACTAAGCCCAGTACATTATTTTTATCTTTAAAATGCCTATAGAAAATTCCACGATGGAATATGTCTATTTCCTAAGGATAACTCATAGTACCTATTTTTATCTTTTACATAATATAAAAAAAAATGATTGCTTATTTAAGACGCTATATAGATCAATGTAATATTAACACTTATCCAGTTAAATAATTGAATTACGTTGAAAGTTTACTGTAGATCAAAACAGTTTTTTACAGCATATAATTTCAATGAACATCTTAGGAGATATCAGAGATTTCATTATTTTTTTAATACTTTTACATTTTAGCGTTTTGACCACAAATTCATCTGATATTAAATGACGATGTGGTCGATTGATGGTGGACACGCTAAACCTAGAGTGGGCTCTCAAGTGAAACTGCCGGAACACACCAACAGGTGCTTGGTGATAGATTCTCAACTCGAGGATGGTAGCTAACCAGGCAGGCGGACTTAGAATCAGCCCTACCACCACGCTATGGTTTCATCACGGTGTTTACCTTCACCGACAGCTCCGACTCAGTTGCTAGGATTCGAACCGACGTTCGGGCGTGGTTTCCGCCATGCTCGGCAGCGAGCACGGATGAACTGCGATGGCCTCCTTCTGCGAGGAAGTCATCTCGCAGAAAGAGGCGGCGAAGAGGCGGCATCAAGGACGGGTGGACTGCTGTGGCTTCCTTCCGTGAGAAAGATCGGCGAAGTGGCCTTCTCCGCCAAAGGAGAGCAGGAAGGAGGGGGAGGCGGAACGCCCCCCCCTTCCAATAACCGAGCCGAGCCTGAGGGGATGGGTCGAGGACCCATCTCCTCATTGCACAGGCGATGCTGACAAGGGGAGACGACGGGGTTGTGAACCCAGTAGTCTCTCTATAGTAGGACGAAGGCTGGCGTTCACTCGCCAAGCTGCCGCAGGGGCGCTTTCTAAGGAAGACAGCAGGTTCGATATCCTTGGCCGCCCCTACCATGCGGCGGACGGTACACCGTGGGGTTTTAGTCCGTGCGAGTCGGACATAACCCACTCTCTCCCCCGAGAGGGTGGCGAATCCATAAAGGATTCCCCACGTTAATAAAAAAAACGATTCAAATCGACGTCCATCGACGCGGTGTCCGAACACGTCATCAACTAAGCCAAACTGGCTCCAATTACGCACAGCGTAAAAAAAATTGTTTGTGTGAATATTCTTATGTAGCTACACTATGATTTTGTTCAATGGTAAATATCAAAAAGCCAAAAAAAATATATAAATCTTTTAAACACATATCACGCCACATTAGTACGTTACACGCATGCGAAGTCGGGATGGTTCGCTAGTGTATAAATAAAATCTACGCTTTAGTATTCTTGACAGGATTATATCAGACTTCTAATTATTAAATCCTCGCTGTATTCTTGGTCTTCGGTCGAGGTTGAAAAAGCACTTTAGTATTCGACGTCAGTTCCTTTTATACCCCATTTTAATTGAAGTTATACCGAACCTTCTGAATTACTTATATTTGTATTTTGACTAGTATTAAAGACTAGAATCATTACCGTTATATTCGACTATCAACGTCACACATTCATAAATTAATCGCTCAATACATTACAGCATTATATGTGCGAAAAAAACACTTCTTCCAGTCTTAATATTACGAGTTTAAGAACATATATAACCTTAGGGTTAAAGTCATCGATGTCGAATCTAATACATCTTCTATCTTCTATACATATGCATAATAAGAATGTATATAACATGTCTGTACTTTTTAGATTATTGTGAAAAAAAAGTTCCACGCAGATAGAGTCGCGGGCGTAGCTAGTAACCAATATAAACGTGGCTTAATGAACTATTATATTATGTCTTCTATACATATGCATAATAAGAATGTACATATAACATGTCTGGACTTTTTAGATTATTGTGAAAAAAAAAGTTCTACGCAGATAGAGTCGCGGGCTATGCCCTATGCGTTGCTAGTAACCAATATAAACGTGGCTTAATGAACTATTATCTCTACAAATCCGACAAGATTGTGTAAAGAACATAACATTGTCGTTATTAAATGTCTAAGAAGTTATAACATGCAATAGTTGATGTTATGCAAACAATTTTAATTCCTTATTTACGTTGCCGGTTTTTCACAAGCGACCTAGTTTCCAACTTTACGCTGTTTCTAATAAAAATACGTATTTAACTGTACCTATTACGTTAAAAAAATACATATATTTAATGGATGATATCTTAACACCAAAAAAAATTTAACATCAAATCGGCTATTACAATATCTCAATAATTAACATGTCTCTATCAATAAGGTTGGTTTTTCTGTTGAGATAATAAAAACAATATATATCATTACATAATATAAAACAAAGTCCTCTGCCACGTCTGTCTGTCTGTTCGTGATAAACTCAAAAACTACGGAAAGGATATTCGTGGGGTTACTATATATGTATACTACATATACGTATACATATATATACGTCTACTATAATATATATCATATAATACTAGCATATAGCCGCGACTTCGTCTTCATCATAAACTATTTTCACAATCTATTTTACACATAGAATAAATAGTACCACACCGCTTGCTTGAAGAAGTGAAGTGAAGTGGTTCTTCGCGGCAACAAAACACACATCGCTTAATAAATAGTGATACTTCGGAAAATCGTAATTTTTTCCAACTTTAATAACTTGATATTCAATTTAGCTATTGTGACATTTTTTAAATAAAAACCAGATGTCTAAGAAAGAGCTAAAAAAATTGATCGAAATCCAACAAGCAGTTTTTGAGTGATGTGCGCACAATGGCTAACCTATATCAATTTATTTATATAGATTGTTCTATTATATGAATGTCAGAATTGACACGGAAAGTATCTGAACAAAATATTTAAGTTTAAAAGTATATAGAAATATGATTTACTTTTTTTTCTTTAAATAGAATAAAATGGAAAAACTACTATTGTCGGATATTACAATCACGTCTATTAATATAAGTAACAATTTTGGCTACGAATTCATTGGTTTTAATGACACGTCGCGTTGCGTGGCCGTGTCGTACGAAACGCCGCATCATGAATGAATTCCAGCTAGATAGACACCTACGAAAAGTTCAACGTTTGTCTACGTTTACTGAGAAGGTGACACCTCAGCGGAGGTCCCAGTACGATGTCGATTCAATATTTGCTCGAGAAGATGGGCGAGGGGGAACCGTCAGGCGGGGTGCAGGCAGAAGGCAACCGTAGAGATGCTGACCGAATATTAATTTTCACGATGAAGCCATTGTCGAACGTGCACGGCTGTCATAACGATACCGCGCCACATTTCTCGAAACCCATACGATATGACTACTGTGCAATGTCTATTGTTGCATGAATTATGCGAAATGAGGATTAGTGTTTCGCGACATACGACGTCAGCCGAGAGCTCCGGCACGACTGCACGATACAATCAGAAAAGTCATTCAGTGCACGTATCGAAACAAAAAAAAAATACATTCCTTGCGTTCGATATTCTCATATTTAAGACGTCGATATGTGACGCACATTTTTAGCACGGAACCGTGTTCGAAATATTTAATATGCATCTCCCCTTAGCTGCTGGTATCTTGTTTCCCATGCGGCATTCTTCATCGTCTTGTTTTGTGGTCCTATGTATGAACAACTTCTATATACTAGCTATGTTTATGGCTCTGTGTGCGTTTATTAATATTTGTTATAATAAATATCATAATGTCATCGATAGTTATAGCAAAATGGATATGGAAAAAATGTTTAGGTGTGCCAATTTTCTTTATCACCTGTGAAATAATGTTAAAGTTTATCAAAATCAAAAACACTTTATTCAATTTAGACCCTAAGAAGGCACTTGTGCAGGTCAAAACTACAACAACTTCGGACAAACAACCCAGTCATCGAGAAGAACCGGCAAGAAACTCGATCTGGTTTAACTTTTTAACAACTATATATTATAATACTTAGTATATATTAGATACTTGTCACAATTTCATTTAATGGATGCACAGAGATGAGTCTATTCCAGACATCACCATCGTTCACATATTGATCCACTCCATAATAGCCTTTTGACACCAAAACACGCTTGACATGACGCTTAAATTCGCAATCCGGCAAATCGGTAATATCCTTTGGGGGCTTTGTTGTAAAATCTAACACTATTTCCCAAAAAACTATTACTGGTTTTACAAAGTCTAAAACATGGGACAACCAGTTTGTCACAATTTCTAATATTTAGATAGTATACATTTCATCCATATATAGGAACATTTATTCACATATAGGTATGGAAGTTGATTATACAGTATCACTCAATACTGGGGCAGTAGATAATAAATAAGATTAAGCTCATTACATTACGGGTGATGACCGAGAACATTTCATGGCTATTTATACGCTTCGATGGAGTTTATTTAAAAAATGGAAAAAATATCGAAGAGTTCTTTGCTCAGCGAACCGTGTTATGTCAATATTGTCCTATAGAAAAGAAATAATGTGTATTCGTGAAGTAAAAACATAGTCGTGTGAACGGGCAGTTGTGCTCGGCCACAGTGCATCCGATCTCGACAAACTGACATTTCCGTTTCGAAGCATTACTGTTCACTGCTTTCCAAAGATTGGACCGAGTTTACCTGCACGACTATAATCACCCGTTTCTCTTTCACATAACACCATATCCGATGTTGTCTTTGACTATTCGAGAAACTACGTGTATATGAATCTTGCAATAACAACTTATCAAATATATTTTTACTATCTAAAATAAAAAAAAATAAAAAAATGAGTGCGTGTAACCGTCACACGCGATTGAAGTAAAACTTCTTTGGCGTTATAATAGATGTCTATATTTTATTTACTTTATAACAAAGAGTTGTTGATAATATTTCCTGTGTTATTTAAGTTCCGAATTAGCTGATGGCACTACAGATAATGAAGCTTTGATTTAATTTGTTATTTACTTAACTTGAAACCAGATGGCAGCACGGTCGCGCGCCCATATATGCATAATTAATTCTATTATATGATTTTTATTATTATTCAATTTAATATTTCTTATTTTTTAAAAAAAAAAATTGATTGATTTGTTTATAATTTATTTATTGACAAAATCAAACATATTTAAAAACCGGATGGTACAGAACCGTGACGCCATATTGCCGTAACGGACTTCCGTTGCATTAGCCGTCCAGTTTACCTCCTACTCGCGCTTTTAGAAGTTTTACTTCAAAAAGTTCTTTATACAATTTAGGCCGCGAAAAGGCACTTATGAACATCAAAACTACCCCCGGTTCGGAAACAACCCAGTCATCGAGAAGAACCGGCAAGAAACTTGATCTGGTTTATTTTTTCATTACATATAACATAGTACTAAATATTTATATAGACATATACAATAACATTCATTTTTGGTGGATGACCAGAGAGAGTCGTTACTTTCCGACGTTACCATCGTTCACATATTGCGCAAAAAAGTGACCTAGTGACAGAGAATACTGTTAACTCCAAAAAAAAGTCAATATAACAGGTATCATTGTTGTTCAAGTTCTTGTAGACCAGAAAAAAAATGAAAATATAAGATGACTATAATGATTTCATTTTTATAATTATTCGAAACAAAGCAGGAATATAAGCGAGTCTCTTATTAAAAATAAAACATTATTTTGAATACGGATGTAATTTGACGTGATATAAAAATATAATACGAAATCATGAATCTACACAAATAGCCAAATTACCCTACGCAATGAACAAAGGTATGCATAATTTGTTGTCATTTCTGATATTACTAAATAATTATAAACAGTTTTTGTTTAATTTTTAACAGGTTCTACAACTACATACGCGTAAATCGCAAATATCTCTCATATAACAACTCATATAATATAAGTACAACAAGTACGTAGTTAGTACCTTTTTCCACTTTACAAACTGATTTTCTTAATTTTTATTTTGTTTACAAGCTATTAGTGTTATCAATAATTAAGTATCCAGTATTAGTGATACCGATTAAAAAAAACGGAAACAATTTTTTCCCCTACTTTCGAACACGCACATACTTTTTTGTTCTAAAATGACAAAATTATTGAAATTGAAGATAATTACATGTACGATTATTTTTTGTGTAAGTTCCCAACACAAAGTATACGTAGAAATTGGTCGAAATCGCATCGGAATATCAAATTCAACTGCATAATCCAGTCATTCATTTATTTTCAAACTATTTTCAGTAACGATTATGGCTGAATTTCGACCACGAGTGAACATTAGTATTAATTGACCGCCACACAAGTTTCTGCCGGCCAAAGCCGAGGTGTGCCGCGCACCCTTGAGCTAGTTGTCAAAATAAAATCGGCTGAATGCCTTAAGCGCTCGCCTTAGTAGTCCGGTGAAGCGGTTAAGACCTTGCTTGGTCAATAGCGTAGTCAGTTCGAAACAAGAAACAAGTTTCTGCTGCGAAGCAGTGTTGCTCGTGCTGTTGCGTTCCGGTCCGAAGATTGTGGTTGCAAGCATGCAACTCATTTAAACTGGTTTTGGGACTGCATCCTTTTGATGCTGGACGTATAACATTTCTAATTTCTAGTAAGGATTATTACCGGACCGGGGAGGATGGGTCGGGGGACCCATCTTCCCATTGCACAGGTCCGGCGAATGGAGGAGACGGCCGGTGTGTACCCGGCAGACGTACACCGTGGGGTTTTAGTCCATGCGAGTCGGACATAACCCACCCTCTCCCCGAGAGGGTGGTGTATACATAAGGGATTTATCAACGAAAAAAAATAGTATTGTTACGCGATTTTCTAAAATGAAATACCCGCTAACAGGGATCATACAGTTTACGAATAATCGTAACGACCTCAATGCTGATTCTGCTAAGCCGATCTCTCGCAATTAGACTAATGAGTCCAATACTAACCGCGCCAAAAGCCTCGTGCCCGGCGGTGGCCATCGTCACACGCTACACCCTACACTATCCTTACTAAAATTATAATTAATACGAATATTTGTTTGTTACGCTTCTACGTATCAACTACTGAATAGATAATTACAAAATTTTGCATACACGTTGTCAGGGATTTAGGAAAAGGAAATAGGTACTTTATTTCCATAAAAAGTACTGTTCCCAAGGAATAGGTGAAATCTACATTAACGCGAGCGAATCCGCGAGCAATAACTATTTAATTATTTTTTTCGAACTGACTATGCTATTGACCTCGCAAGGTCTTAACAGCTTCACCGGACTACAGCACTAGTTAATCATATTTAGCCTAGTTCTAATTGTAACTATTTAATCTACAATTCACTGCGTCATGTTGGTTGTAGACTGACTGACTATACATGTATTTTTTTCCTTTAAAAACTTACGTTACTATCAATGACTTATGGTGTGTACAAAGAAAATTCAAATTAAAGAAAATAATCGCATCATAAACTTAAAAGTCGATGCGATGTCGCTTTTAGTGATTATCTAGAGCAGCGATACTCAACCTGCGGCCCGCTGCGCCGGGTCTTTGTAGTTGGCCCACCCGATTATACTTTATTTTAAATTTCGTGCTCATCAGAAAAACTATGAGCACGCTGAGTAAATAAAATGGATCCCAGATAACCGGAACGCTATCCGTTCCTTGTGATATAAGGGTTATACTAAGCTCGTTTAATTGGATAACCATTTTCACTGCATTAATAATACGAGGTTAATTTGGAAATACGATTGTTTTTAAATTTAAAATATAAATATTTGTAGTTTACGGCCCGCGACACCATGAGTGAAACGTGTTTATGGCCCCTTTAAAAAAAGGTTGAGTACGACTGATCTAGAGATACAGTACCACAGATATCTAATAATGCAATTCATCTTTTAGTTTTCTAGTAATCATGTCATCAAGTTATGCACATTTGAAATTAATTCCTCGAAATCGGTGGCAATATTTAAAACACACATAAATATCAAGAGAAGTCGAATAAAAGTGTAACAAAAACATTACATAAGTCTTACAAATAACATATCGTTTGTGAACATGATTGATAATCCTGGACCAATATACATACATTTATAATTAAGAATTCCGTTCATAGAACACCCTCTCGTCTCGGTATAAGAACAAAAAAAATATAACAAAGAAGTTTTATACCACAACAATCGAGAAAAGGAAATAAAGTTGCTAGCTGTCGGAGATCAATGTGAAAGATAAATAAAACGGGGCATTGTTGAGACTTCAGTGTTGTGCGCCCACGGTATCCTTCAACCTCCAAACTCTGACGTCGCGTCACACAAACGAAATTTTCACATTTTGGTGGATTCCATATAAATAACAAACATAAACTTTCTTTAATTACTAAATTACAGTTGTTCTTATGTGTTACAAAATTATAATAACTAGTAGTCGCCTAGTAGTCGAAATTCGACCATAATTCATTTTGACGTTCAATAAGACCAAAGAGAATAATATAAACTAGTGGCCGCCCAGAGGTCGACATTCGACCATAGTTCATTGATTTTTTTTAGGTTTGAATTTTATTAGGGTTAATATCATTGTTGAATGTAGAATGAAAAAGGGTAATTGGAAAATACATACAGTCGAGCATTGCAACCTCTTTCGCAACCTTTTTTGAAGCTCTTTATTGACGGATGTCAAATTGTCTTTTTTATTTACATGTGTGTATATGTTGTGTAAAATTGAAGCATTAGTGTGAGTAATGCATATTTTAATTAATTTAATGTACTTCTAATGCATTTTATATAAAATAAATAGCTTTCTGCACTTCTCCTCCATATAAACTTTAACTATGCCAAGTTTCACGTTCATCCGTTCGCCCAATTCCGTTAAAAAAGGGTACAAAGATTTGGCTTCACTTATTAATATATAGATAATAATCCTGTAACCTACGTGTGCAGAGCCAAGGCCATTGTAGATTTAAAATATATAGAAACTAGCAGGCCCGGTGGACGTTGTCCCACTCTGATAACAAAAAAAGACTTGACAAGTTATATTCCCAAGCCTTCCTCCTGGGTCACTTTATCTACTGGTGAAAACCGCATGAAAATCCGTTACGTAATTTTTGAGGTTATCGCATACAGACAGACAGACGAGGCAGAGGACTTAGTTTTATAATATAATATGTAGTGAGTGAGTGTCGGCACTTGGCATACCTAATATCGACAAACTATTTATGATAGGTACTGGATTTTTTTTTCATGGAGAAGGAAACCCATCGAGACTTTGGTTTAAAAAAAAATGCACACATTTCCACGTTATACCTACTTAGAGCCACAGTACATAAAATATGTAAATATACCTTTCACATATACACTCATTTAATTTCACTACTGCCAGTTATTATTATACATTAAAATATATAGCAGCATAGACAAGGCACGTGTCTGACAAAAATACAGTTGTTCCTATCAGCGAACCGATTGCCAGTCCACCACTAATCATCGCCTGCTTGAGGCTTGATAGACATTGACTGACTTTGTAGTAAATTAAAATAGAGTAACTGTAACGGGTATGCGCATGGTCAGTGACCCAATCGGGCATAGTTCCTTATCACCCCTCATGGTTACTGAATATACACCGGCTGATACCGGAACACGACATGCCTAAGCGTGCCATTGTGGCAGATGCAACATCTGGTGGTCTATGGTGGTTGCGATGACAAAATTGTCATGTCTATATGTAATGCAATGGTAAATAGTAATGTTAGGTACAAAGATTATACAAGGCTGTAAATGTCGACAATGAGAGCTGTAAATGTTAATTCGATAAAAAAGTTACAAAGATAGGGAAAAACTTATAAAAGTAGTATTCATACGCTTTTATGGCCTCATTTGAAAATCATGAAATTTCGCAACATGTTATTAGGGGTACAGAAAAAGACAGATGGTAACTTTAAAAAAAAAATGTTCTCGAAGGATCGGTCGAATCTACATTAATTCGACGAACGAAGCCTCGAGCAGAAGCTACTAAAAATATAAACGTAAATTAAATATTCATATTGACCTAATTACGCATAAAGATTAAAATGTCACTACAAAATACTTGTATAATATTAAGGCCCGTTAAAATGTAACAAACTATGTATAAAACCCAAGGGTCAAATTTGTAAAACGATACACTCTCTAATACCTGTCGTGTTTAAAACCTTTAAAAATAATCAGTCCAACAAATCGAGTCATTCCGACGTGTCAGAACATGCCTTTGGTTTTTTATTTGTTCACGGTGGGATGTCTATGCTTGTTTTGTGAATTTTATGGCCACTTCATTTAGGAATATCGGAGCCACGGTCATTTCCAACACAACGATTGACACATCATCGACTGTTTAAAGATGTGTGAATTGTCATAACGTTATTATTATTCTTACATGATTATTTTTATAACAATGTATTATTATTATGCATACTGTGATCAGTATCGTTGCAATGTTAGTAAACAACAGTTTTGTATGACTAGCGATAAAGAAGTCAAATTGACAATATTTTTTAGCGGTCCACCTAATCTAATAATATTTGATAAGACATTGACAATGACAGCTTTTTGCAGTTCATCGACCTCCAACTGTATAACAACGCGGTTCGCTCATAAAAATGTACAAAAGTGTATCACGTTAGTTATATAAATTTGTGCAGGCACACAGTTAAAAGATTATTACGTTACTGCTGTCAAATACAAGAAAAAAAAGAGTATAATAATCAGAGTCAATCAAGGGACTGTTCCCAGAGCAGCCGTGCAGCAAGCTGCAAAGGCTAAGGCACTGAACGCGACCGCTGCGGGGTGCGGGGTTGGCGGTAAGCAACAAAGAACCTTCCGGGAAACG
Organism: Antheraea pernyi; assembly: GCA_015888305.1. NCBI lineage: Eukaryota > Metazoa > Arthropoda > Insecta > Lepidoptera > Saturniidae > Antheraea > Antheraea pernyi. Next base: position 91,599 of record MU159222.1, on the reverse strand, counting down.
ACACAATACAGGTTTGCGGCGAAGCGACGCGACGCGACGTGCGATACCTTCGCAGATACCGGCCTCGACGCGATGCACGGTGTGGCCCGCGACCCGCGACCGACCAGCTACACCATGACACCTTCCATCAACCAAATATGAATCAACAAACAACGGTAAATTATATTATATTAAGACATTAATTATACCGAAGCTTAAAATACTGAATTACTTTTAAACACATGTTATATCAATTATAATCATTCGATTATCTAAAATAGACACTTACTCATATACTGATAGCAATCGAAATGTGACAAAAAATTGCCAACATCGACTTCGCACGGTCCCCGTACCGAGAATCGAAGACGTACGACACGAATATAGATTAGATAGTTTGACGGATTCAAGTAACTCGTTATCTTATTCAATTGAATAACGATTTACATGAAACGATTCGTGAGTGAATAAGAAGAAGAAACTAAGCACGTTATGAATGAATAAAAGAAAGAGAAACATATATTAGACTATATTCTACGTGAAGCGGTTTAGCATAAAAGTAAAAGTGAAGTGATAAAATAAAATTCCCAGGCCGCCGCCGCGCCGCACCGGAGCGGTAACCCGTTCTGACGTGTATACCATTGCCAGTGGATTTATTACAAGCCAGTGAGATGCTCACTCTCGCTTCTACCCGTCTATCAGATTAACAAATGCCCACAATTCACATCCCTAACGTGCAAAAACTTATTTTTATTCTCAACTAAAGTCCTGTGAATATACAAGCACGAGATATGTGTAAATGTAAAATTACATAACTTTTCATTTACTTCAATTTCTCTACTTAAATTATTATAAACAATTGATAAGCTTCTTGAAATATGAAATAATGGCGAAATAATGTTGGAGTTGATGTGCTTACAACTACCTGGAAAGGTCTTTATACTATTAAACAATTGACAGAAGATATCGGCTGACGACCGTCAGCGGGTAAAAAAACCATTTATAGTTAAGTCGTTGACAGTAAATTAATATTACCCAAATGATCACGAATACTAAAAAACATGCATTGGTCTTTATCTATTTAATAGTAAAAATCATAAACACCAAATAACACATAGAGAACTTTTTCATGACCGAGTCAATGAATCGCAACGATTAGATTAGAATAAAGTGCAAAATATAAATAATATTATGCAATCTGTTAGTTTATTTAAAATTTAAGTACCCATCACGTTATAATACCCAAAGCATTTCGATCTGGATTTTATTATAGTAAACGGTAACTTAATAAATAAAACTAGTGGGCGCCCAGTGGTCGACATTCGACCATAGTTCATTGATTTTTTAAAGTTTGATCTTTATTAGGGTTCTTTTGTCAACTTACTTCTATAACCAAAGGTTTTTATCATGGTTACTCAGTTATTATAATAATAGTTGTATGTTATAATATCATTGTTGAATATAGAATGACAAAGGATAATTGGAACGTAAGCGTAAAATAATACATACAGTCGAGCATAGCAACCTCCTTCACAACCTTTTTTGAAGTCCTTTATTGACAGATATATAAGTAAACAGATTCTAAAAAAATGTAATGAAGATAAGACAGATATTAGAGAGGGGATTATGGAATATAATAATACACCTTTAACTAGTTTGGGAGTTTCTCCATCACAAATTTTAAATAGTAGAGTTTTGAGAAATATGCCTTGTGCTTTAAATATATTGAAACCTAAAATACAAAATGATATTTATACAAAACTATGTCATAAACAAAATATAACTAAAAATTATTATGATAAGAGTGCTAGAAAGAAAACCTATTATTATAAAACTGGAGAAAATGTTACCTTTATTGATAATGGTATTTGGAAGAAAGCTAAAATTGTAAGTAAATGTCCTGAACCTAGATCTTATATTATAGTTACTGAGGGAGGTAAAATGTTAAGAAGAAATACTTCTCAAATGAAAAAATCATTTTCTAAGTTTAATAACTACAGTAAAGGAGCTGATGATTATGTGTTATCTAAATATGAACAGAGTAACATTAAACCTGTCCAAGATTTTGACACAACAACTAATTCTAAAAATCAGATTGCTTTACCAACTAGTAATATTACAACCAGAACAGGCAGAATTGTTAAACCTAGAAATGTACTTGATTTATAAGTTAATATAGTTTAAGGGGGAGGTGTGGTAACCCTAAAATAGTAGTATTAAGTCTATGGTTAATATGGCGTACTTAGAGAGTCATGTTCTGTAACGTAAATGTATAAGTGTTTGAAATAAATATTGATTACTGCATCTTATTATTGAGTATTCTTATGGTATATTCTATATTACAACAAAAAAAATAAAACTAATAATCATGTTGTGTAAAATTGAAGCAGTAGTGTGAGTAATGCATAATTTAATTAATTTAATGTAATTCTAATGTATTTTGTATAAAATAAATAGCTTTCTGCACTTCTCCTCCATATAAACTTTAACTATGCCAAGTTTCACGTTCATCCGTTCGCGCATTTCTCTCAAAAAGGGATAAAATGTTTGGGCTTCACGTATTAATATATATGATATAATTAACGTTTAGGAGCAAATTAATACCATCAATTGGTATAGATTAACAAAAGAAAGTTATTAATAAATAGATTGAAATCCAAATTAAAAATATGTATATTCATTGTTAAGATCCATTTTGTAAATGTTGTAACTAAAATAGAAATGGTAATACTCAGTGCAAATGGAGTACTTAAATAATTCCATCGAAGGCTGAATATATTTGCACAGGTTTACAATAAACGATCTCTTCAACCTATTCGGTCGTGTTTTTATTAGATCGGTCATGTTTCTACTCTCGGGATTTTAACTCATTATAAAGTCAAATGTAAGTGAGCTGCCTCTCAAAATGCCCTGACAATAATTTATTGCATTGCGCATTTTTAATCCTTTTAAAGAACAAATTGTAAAAATACATTTTTAAAATGGCGATAAGCCGAGGACTAGACAGTCAATTTAATTTGTTTTACCTCAAACAACAAACAACACTATTCCTTACAAGCAAGTTGGGGCTTTCGGTGAAGGAAACATCGTGGTAAGAGCATAGCCACGGTGGCCATAGGTAGAGCCACGCTGTAGCTTAGGAATGGGTCGGCTCCCCTGGGGTAGTACCACCCTCTCACAGAACACCAACGTGAAGTAACAGTGCTTCCATTGTTGCGTTTCGTTCGGTCAGTGAGAGAACCGAAGGCCCATATCCTTTCCCCTTTCCTACCCCTCCCCCATACACAGGCTAGCAACGCACTTACGACTCCCCAGGTATTGCTAGTGTCTATGGACGGTGGTGATCATTTAACATCAGGTGACCCAACTGTTCGTTAGCCTACTTTTGACATTAAAAAAAATAGAATGATGATAGGGCTTAGTTTAGCGTGTTTACAGTCGTAGACCACATCGTAGTCTAACATTAGATGAGATTGTTGTTAAACGCTAAACCTACAAAGAATAAAAAAACCTGATTTGGATAAATTCCAAAAGAGTTTTGTTAAGCACCATATAGTTGGTATACCCAAGCATTTTTTCAAGGATATTGTTTTTACGCAATCTATTTGACTCAATACTACATAGCGCTACAAATCGGCAACTTCTATGTCGTGCATCCGTATTTGTATGAAAATAGGTATGAGTAGATGTTTGAACTTGGAAAATATTTCAACAAAATTAATATTGCTATAAATAAAATATTTTTTACAACAAACAAAGGGACTTCCCTTCTCTAGTCCCCTCTCCCTCTCCCTCTCCTCCACCCCCCCTCCCCCCAAACACAGGCTGGCAACACACTTGCGACTCCTCTGTTGCAAGTGTCTATGGACGGTGGTGATCACTTAACATAAGGTGACCCACCTGTTCGTTTGCATCCTATGATATAAATAAAAAAAAACCTTAATTACTCAACTGATTAATTATCATAAAATTTTGCATACAGATTTTCAGTGGTACAAAAAGAAATAGAGTACCTTTTTTATCACGAAAAAATGCACTATTCCCTAAGGATAGATAAAATCCACATTAACACGAGCGAAGCCGTGAGCAAAATATAGTACATATATAACTCCCTTGGCAACCTGTACACCTCTACAAATAATTTAATTTGTCTAAACGTTATTTATTGGTGGTGTATTTCTTTTCTAATTAATAAACTTGTTACACTTCACTTTGTAACTACGGTCGTTAATATAACTGAATTATTGAACTTTATAGTTCCAGTAAATTCGAATATGTATAAAGTAAATTTCGACTCTTCTCGAAATCTCGTTAAAAGTTTTAAAGGCTAATCCTCTAAAACTTTTAACCAGATTTCGACGTAGAGACTTTGTTACAATGTTAAATTATACACATTGAATATAGTTAGGTATAAGAACTAGAACATTCTAGAATATAACTAATTGAACATCGAAATGAATCCGATTTTATATTCATAAAAATGAAACATGATACTAAATGCGTTTGTGACATCTGAATGCTATGAAGAAAAAAGGCAAGTAGTTATATGATTATAAGATACTTAAGCAATTTTGCAAATACATACTAAGGGTGAGTATACAATAGAGTTGCCAACCATACTTTATAATAACGTATCTACCTATTTATTTAGAAGATACTTGTTATTTACTCTGTATGCCCGAAACATCTGTTTTCCCTGTTTTCTGAGATATTTAGTAAAAAAAATGAATTATTAATTTATTTAAAATTCTAAACTTGTTAATCCTAATATTATAAAATTAATTATGAAAGTTTCAAAGCCGACCAATTGAGTCGTATATAATAATCAAGAATGGCTACCTACACTTCAACTCGGTTTTCACGTTTATTTTCACACACAGATACAAATGTCTATTTTCTAACGTATAGCAATCATGATTAATATATAAACTATATTTTAATTTGTAGAAAAAATAAATAAAAGATTTTAGATCGTTTTTTATTCAAAATTTTATTTTTCCCAAATAAATGTAGAGATGCCGCCTATGACTTTACAAGACTCAATTTTTAGCGTGTTCTAAATGGAAAAAAAATGTATTCTAAGCATTGATATACAAAAACCCAAGATAATCTGACTCTAACAGCCAGCACACAAAAATGAGTGCATAATTTTGGATGCAGTCATTTCAAATAGACTCGCGTCACTTGTATCCTTGTAAAACAACTTTAAATCATTCAGGTCCTTACAGGTTGAATTTGCAAAATCAAAATTTTATCGCATAACTATAACCACGTATGTACCTAAATTGGGTTTTTGCGGCCGGTTTTGAGAGCTACTTTTATTCGAGACTGTGCGTGGTTTTTACATGTCAATGATTCAAAGAAATAAAAGTATGAAAAATTGCGTGCATATTCTTTGTTTTTTTTTATACAAAATCAAAATATTCTTTATTCAATTTAGGCCCCGAGAAGGCGCTTACGAACGTCAAAGCCACCACCGGTTCGATAAAAAAAAAACCGACAAGAAACTCGATCTGGTTTATCTTTTCATGTTATATATTTTTACAAAACATAAATATTTACATTCATTAGTAGTGGATGCACAGAGAGGGGCCGTCATTTCCAGACGTCATAATCGTTCACATATTGATCCACCTTATAATAACCTTTAGACATTAATACCCGCTTGACATGGTTCTTGAACTCACTATCCGGCAAATCGGTAATGATAATTCAAAGGGTTAGATAACGTAATTTTTTATTCAACTTAGCGACCTTTGTTTAAATTAATCTACAAATCGTATCTCTCCTCAGGAACCTGAGTTTCGTGTCTTTAAACGTTGTGTAATACGGTCAGGGTTTATCCGTGATTGATTCCATTAAAAAATATAATCAATGACTTCAATATAGAACAGAACAGAGTAACAACTAAAACATTTCTTAGAAACTGCAGTAGTTATGGTTTGCAATTTAACAAGTTAGAGCAAGTGGATAATGACATAATCCATTGGCCCGACGGCCTAGAGTCTCATATCACAAACGGTGTGAGTCACGCAAATGAATTCAGCACATTCGTAGCATAACACCTACGACGATAATGCTTGTAATCTTAAATTATATACGGATCTAATTTCACTTGAGTCGTATTAAATCAATAACACTTAATCGTAAATAATCATTCCATAGATTTATACGCTTTTTCATGACAAAATACAATTTCTAAATCATCTAAACTTTTTAAATTTGCTTAATAAATCTTATTTATTCTGTATTATGTATTTCTAGTATGTAACAAACACCAGATAAACAACAAAACAGTGATACCCGTGTTGTTACATTTGGCGACGGTAATCATTCCGACTGCCTGTTTGCCCTTTGACATTAAAAAAAATAGGAAATCTGTTCCCAAGCAAACATAGGTAAGTTCCGGCAGATGTAGCAAAGTCGCTATTTGTTTAGCATGTTAATGCAGTTTAGAGTTCTTAGAGCAAAAAGTGGTACTTTAGTCATTTACGGTGTATTATTATATAACACCAGTCTATAAGTATGTAGTGTTACAATTGACCCAAAATAAAAATCTCTTAGTTTTGTGATAAAAGATACTGGAACATAGTTGACAACCCCTTATATAAAAAAATAACAAAGAGAATTGACAAATCGAAGAACACTTTATCGAATAATAATTATTTAGTATGTTTAAAAAATATATTGATAACTAGCGGGCCGGGGGGACGTTGTCCTGCCTTGATAATTAAAAAAAAAATCTAAAATTCAACCGCAGCGCCACCTACCGGGTCCTATTGTGAATCTAAACCATTCTCGTATCCACTGGAACACTCACACAAAATTTGATCAAAATCGGTCCAACCGTTTAGGAGGAGTTCAGTTACATACACACGTACAGAAGAAATCATTACCATCATTATTACATAATATAAAACAAAGTACTCTGCCACGTCTGTCTGTCTGTCTGTTCGCGATAAACTTAAAAACTACCGAACGGATTTTCTTGCGGTTCAAAATCAGGGCGTGACAAAGTCTGCCGGGCCCGCTAGTTTATATATAAAGATAATAAAAAATGTCAAACTGTGAAAAACATCAGGACCTGCTAGAACTGCCAACCTAAATAAACTGTCTCTAGATAACAAGTTCAAAACAATATTATCACGAAGAGCGTAGTCCAGTGCGACTTTAATTTTAAAAAAAATAGTACTTAATTTTCATAATAAATCAACTTTATTTTCTTAGCAATTGCTACCGAAAAATATAAATGTTCGTACTTTGCATTTATCATTTCTATAAATACTGTTTCTAAGTAATGTTTTTATGTGATTACGAGCGGTCAACCGTCTGATACGGAGTGGTGCGAATTACGAAGATTGGTGCGGGCAATGAGCGACAGGTGGCGTTGTTCGTTACGACAAAGCGTGGCGGTGCGGGAGGTGTGGCTGTGTGCAGTCCACAGAGCAGCGAGTGCCAATCACCACTTCTTAGAACTGCACTCGTTTTCGCACCAGGTGCAGTCGTTCCATGTATTATGACAAATAAAACAAGTACTTAAGTTGACGGGCGATAAATATATTTCAATCCAAACGGGAGACGATTTTTTTACTGAATCAATAACTATCTACGGTTTGGATAATAAAAAAAAAACATTTTAATACAAAGGAATTGATAAATAGCGAACAAAACCGGTGTTAATAAAATGATATATATGTATGATTCTTTATTTTAAAATAATACAGCCCATTTTTGATGCAATTTTAATGTACTATATTCTTTTTATGGAATATTTAATATCAACTGAATTTGTTTTTTTTTTCGAACTGACTAACGTGTTGGCCTCTAAAGGTTTACCATGCTACAGTCGAGGAACCCTGGGGTAGTATTAAAGACTCGCAAGCCAACTATACCTTCAAGAAGTCTTTATCGACGGGCAGCAACGTTTATCTCCATAGTTTTGAAGCCATCTCCCCACTCTTTCCAATTGTAGTAAGAACCTAACAAGGCAGCTTTGCATATGCTCTTCAATAATGAGCAGCTTAAGGTAGCTTTTGAGAAGCCAAGGTTCTTAAAATCGGAGATATATGGATTTCCCTGGTATACTCCTCGCTCACACGTTCCCAGGTATATTGCGTAGGAGCGAACCATTTATAGTCCATTTATTTATTGGATCATAATATTTATTAATTGATAGTACTATGAAGCCTTTGCGGATGGTTGATTCCTAGCATAGAATAATATACATGAAAGGTAATTTATGAGAAGATAGTGATTTCATCGTACTATGCGACATTATAAAAAACCAACTGCTATATTGAATATCAATTTATATATGTACGTCACTCTATCAATACTTTCACCCTCGGTAAACATATAATCGAGACCAAGAATACTTTATTCAAATTAGGCCCTAAGAAATCACTTATGAACGTCAAAACTACCACCGGTTCGGAAAGAACCCGGTTATCGAGAAGAACCAGAGCAAGAAACTCGATATCTTTTTAACATATACTATACATAGGTATATAATATTTAAAATACATTACACATCATAATCGTTTTTAGTGGATGCCCAGAGAAGAGTCAGTTCCAGACATCACCATCGTCCATGTATTGGTCCACTTTATAATAGTCTTATATTATATTATAATAGTAGTATTATAATAGTCTAGACATGACGCTTAATAAAATACGCCACCATAGCTTTAATCATAATTTAAAGGTTATAAAGATAATGTTGTTGATGATTTAAATAACACTAACAGAATATTACTAGTGAAAGAAAGAGATTTACATAAAGATTAAAGTAAATTAGACAAATATGACGCCTTTCGTACCTATGGAGATAGAGGAGCATAGTGTTAGATTTTTCATATTAATTTTGTCGCAATTCCTTACCAAAATTTTACATGTAGCAACAAGGCTCATAGACATAATGGAAAGCGAATGTACAAACTCATTGCCACAGAGAGCATTGTCCATCGGCGAGCCACGTCAATTATCATTATTTTCGCTCACACAATGAGCTCAGTTTCCGAGAACTCTTAGCTTATCGACATCAGAACACACCTGCCGCCGCCGCTTATCCATTTTGATTGGAAATTATTTCGTGGTAATATATAGTCAGAGTTAATGTATTTTTTATTAATATATCATTATAATGTATTTCTATAGCAGAAAGCAAGTTTACCTTGTATCCTAATGGACTAGTATACTTTCGATCAATACTTAAAATGTATAAAAAAGAATGTTTTTTTTTTTTGATCTGACTACGCTGTTGACCTAGCAAGGTCTCAAAAGCTTCACCGGACTACTAAGGCGAGCGCCTAAGGCATTCCGCCGATTTTATTTGACGACTAGCTCAAAGGTGCACGGCACACCTCGGCTTGGGCTGTTGCCTGACTCATGCAATTCGCGACCTATCTGAGCTATGTTAAGCTATATATTCATACTTATATGAGTTATTGAAACATACGAGGATATGTGTACCAAGCATACATACCTCAACAACTCTTACATATATGTATTTTGTGTCGAATATTTTTTTTATAAACTATTTCAGTTTGATAAGGGAAAAAATAAAACCCTTCCACTTTCATGTGTAAGCACGTGTGTGGAGGTGATATTTGTAATATTGTTGAAAAACAATGTGTTTTAGAGTTATAGCATATTTCGAACATGTTTGCGTTAAACTCACTACTCACACGTAGAATTATTATACTAAAAATCTTAAACGAGAATGTGACTTTGAATGTTATATTTTCACGCTTTAACTACTGAACCGATCAGGTCAAGAGTACAGAGAAAAGGACATAAATACCTTATATCCAGAAAGAGTACTGTTCCCGACATATAGGTCTCATTCACATATATTAACGCGAGCGAAGCCGCGGCAAAAGCTAGTATATTATATATTAGTTATGACCTCAATTTCGCACTAGTATGTTATTTGTTGCTTATACATATTGTTGTAATAAATTTTTAAAACCTTCAAGTAAACAGTTGAAGATAATGTTATATACCTATCTATATACGGATTACTAGAAAAAGATCCTGTTATAATATTTAAATCTGATAAGGTAGTTGCGATACAAATGTACGATACAATAGGTAAGCGACAAGATATTTTATATCTCTTATGACACATTCAAACACACTATGTACAAATATGACTCAATATTTCGCGAGAAAGAGAAAAGGTTACGACACCAACTAGACAATAGTTCTAGAAAGTCCCATATGTTACAATTTACCCTTATATACCAGAATGCGATGTATGGTAATTTATGAATTATACGTATACTAGCGGGCCGGGCGGACGTTGTCCTGCCTTGATAATAAAAAAAATCTAAATTCAACCGCAGCGCCACCTATCGGGTCCAATTGGTTGTTAGGGGGAGTTCAGTGACATACACACGTACAGAAGAAATTTATATATTTGTAGGTGGTATTTTGTAGATGGTGGAGCCACGCTGAAGTTACTACTGGTTTCAGCATGAATGGGTCGACTCGCCCGGGGTACTACCACCCGATCCACAGAAAACCGACGTGAAGTAACAATGCTTGCATTGTTGCGTTTCGTTCGGTCAGTGAGAGCGCCGGATGCCTATCTCCCCTCCTTTCTCCCTCCTCCTCTTCCCCCCTTCCTTCCACAAACAAAGACTGGCTGCGACTCCCCTGGTGTTGCACTTGCAACTATATATACCATAGACACTTGTCTATTGACGGTAGTGATCACTTAACATCAGGTGACCCATCTGTTCGTTTGCCTCCTATAATATAAAAGATTTCATACAAAACCAATTGAAGACGTGAGTAGATAAAGGTAATATGTCACTTTTTAATTTTACAAAAATGCACTCTAAAGTTTGGTTACATATCTTTCATTATATTATATATATAGTTTGAGTACTTTGGTTATTTTGTATTTCTAAACCTATTTGTGCTAACCTTGTAAGAACAGAATACCTATACGAACATAGATAGCACTTTCATTTTAATAATATATGTATATTTTAATGTGGCACATCACGTTCATGCAATCATATCTTCAACAAGTAATTAGAACACAAACTTTTTAGTCCAGAGACAGTTAATTAACCGCCTCCGTGGTTTATACGCTGTACTGTTTCAGAGTTGCCTCTGGCTAAAATCGTTCATTTGTGACACTTTGGACTGAAAGAACGGAATAATCGATACGAAAAATAGCAGAGTACAAAAATAGAAGATTAAATATGTCATTGTTCTCTACGCGAGTTCTCATTGTTATATTGACATAAACTGATGCCGTGTTATTACAAAAAAGTTAAATACGTATTAAATACTTTTTTTTAAAAGGTGCCGTAATAAATGCACCGGACTCGCCCAAGGCAAGTTCGCGATATCCTTTTTCACAAGTCTAACCTAACGTAACTAAAGCGAGACAAAAGATCGAGATGGCGCACATTCAGCGACCGCGAGATTTATTTAAAGCCAGGGTTCAATATGTATTTAACTTTTTTGTAATAATACCGATGTAGTCCGGTGAAGCTGTTAAGACCTTGCTAGGTCAATAGCATAGTCGTCAGTTGAAAAAAAAAGCAAACTGTTAAAGTAAAGAAAATATTTAATTCATTTATTTAAGGAAATTTACAAATCTTGAAATAAAAATTGAAAAAAGAATTAAGCATTCAAATATAACTTTTTCCTAGTTGAGACCGGAAAATCTTAAATGAGTAAATCAACCTTGAAACATTATGAACGGATCAATTAAAATATACAAAGTATTTATATGAATATGGATATTAAGGCCAGTTTCTTAATGCTCTGCACGAAGCATTTTAGCTCGATATCAAAATACTTTATGCGAACAGTACTATGTTCTCGATTATATGTATAATACACTCTCACCGTGTTATTACAAAAAAGTTAAATACGTATTAAATACTTGGTTTAATAAAGTTTCCTAATAAATGCACCGCGCTCGCCCGTGGCAAGTTCGCGTTATCATTTTTCACAAGTATAACCTACCGTAACCAAAGCGAGACAAAAGAGCAAGATGGCGAACATTCAGCGACCGCGGTGCATTTAATTCGAGACCATCTTAAAGGCAGGGTTCAATACGTATTTAACTTTTTTGTAATAACACCGTCATTGTTGGTTAGTTCAGATAAGTCGCGAATTGCATGTATCAGGCAACAGCGCAAGCCGAGTTGTGCCGCGCACCCTTGAGCTAGTTGTCAAATAAAATCGGCTGAGTGCCTTAAGCGCTCGTCTTAGTAGTCCGGTGAAGCTATTAAGACCTTGCTAGGTCAATAGCATAGTCAGTTAGAAAAAAAAAACCGTCATTGTTTACGAGCTGTGCCAGCGACTCCGTCCGGCTGGAACCTAATGTAAAAAAACGGTGACTAATAAAACCATCTGAATGTCTGAATTAAGTCCATTTACTTATCTAGTTTTCTCTCGTACTTAAGTCGCGTCGTCATTAAAATTACAATAACTTTTGATAGAGTGAATCGATTTTAATTAAACCATGACTAAATGTTACTCGGAGATATGCTTTATCGTGAACGCAGTACTTTAGTAGTGAATGTGTGTTCAAAAAACCGACAGACAGACATTTATAAAAAATATTGATATGTATTTTATTACTTATAACAAGACACATGCAAAATTATTTTTTTCACAAAAATAAAATGTACAGACACGTTAGACATTCTTATTATACCTACTTATATAAAGCAAATAAATTAACATGTTATATATTACAAATACCCGAAAAAAACATATAAACAAAACAATGGCATGAATGTATCTGGACTGTGGTTATTTAATGTTAGTAATAGAAACTTGTTTTCTTTTTTGCTTTACCAATCAAATACACTTCAAAGAAACACATTTAGATTACTAAACGAATATTGTACGGGATTTTCCATTCTATTAACAACTTTAATATTCAATCTTAAATGTTTTACATACTAATCAATATTGTTAATTCTTTGTAAGTTATAAATGAGATCGATAATTTCGAATTAGACCAATCAGCATGAAAGTAGACACATCTAAATGTTTTATTATGAAAAAGGTTTTTATACTATTTTGATATAGTTGACTACTAGGTGATACTGCATGCAGCTCATTAAATAAACTAACTACTGCGATAAAATAATAATAGCAATAAATAATAAGAAATATTCATATTATATATCAGTATTCATTGTGCGCTTGGGTGTATTGGTCGTCACGATAAACTCAAAAACTACTCAACGGATTTTCATGCGGTTGTCACCGGAAGGAAGGTTTAGGTAATTTGTCATAGATTTTTTTAAATATCAGAGCGGGACAACGTGTACCGAGCCCGCTAGTACAATATAATACACTATACTAGACTCCGTAATAGTTAAATGATTTGATTAAATACGGAGAATGTCTTAAAACCTTAATTACCTTTAAAACCGAATCTTCCTCATTTAATAAGACACGAATTATTTTTGCATAAAAATGTATGGTTTTCGTAGGAATTTTCCTTGCGCATTAAAAGGTAACATATTAAAACTCAACGAATGTATGATTCTTTCTCGCAGAATTTATGAATACACTATTTTTATTGTCCTTATAAACTTATATGTATTACATAGCCTAATATATGATATTGCATTAAAACTTAGTTACATACAGTCTAATTTATAAATATGTTTATGTACGCATACTTATTACAATTTAAATAGCTCTGACGGGCCACAGGTCACACACAAACCGGCAGCAAGAAACGATGACTAGCATTTGGGGAAACATGACTGTACAGTATAAATGCACCTACGCGCTGCAACGAAACGATTAAAAAACACATGAGAATCGTGACTTGTACTTACCATTCGATACTGCGATATCCTTTAACGCAACAATGAATACTCTTGAATTTATCTTCGAAACCGTATTCGATAGGTATTGGCTCTTTGGTGAACTGCATCCATGTCGTGTTCGTAGTGAAGGTATTCACAGAGCAATAGCCGGCGGAGAGCGTGCTACGTGCGCCCGCCACCACCGCTATGACAGCTAGCAACCACATTGTTACTTAATCTTGCATTCTGGGGAAAAAAATAAATAAATTATGTAGTTTTTTATTAGAACAGCGGCCAAATATGTATTACTCTTTAGCATCACCCGGGGAGCACGTGCAGAAGAATGAGAGGTACTCTTCCTGCGGACGCTGGTAACATCAACCTCCTAATTATGTAGTCTATTTAGATTACCCTACATATACAATTTGGCAATCAATCAAAAACGTCATCAACTCTTATGAACGTCAAAGCTTCTACCGGTTCGGAAAACAGCCCAGTCATCGAGAAGAACCGGCAAGAAACTCGATCTGGTTTATCTCTTCATGGTATATATTTTTACAAAACATAAATAGTTCATTCGTTTTTAGTGGACGCACAGAGAGGGCGTCATTTCCAGACGTCACAATCGTTCACATATTGATCCACCCTATAATAATAGCCTTTAGGCATTAAAACCCGCTTGACACGGTTCTTGAACTCACTATCCGGCAAATCGGTAATGTGTTTTGGGAGTTTGTTATAAAACCTAACACTATTACCTAAAAAACTGTTTTTGGACATAGTGAACCTGAAACATAGAATAACAATAACAGTTACATATCAATAATGAATTAGGCTGTTGTGTTATTATATAATAATCGTTGTTATAAACCGTTAGAAGTTATCCTACTATTAGATAATTTGCTGTTTTCTATTGTAGTGTGATTTGTGATAATAACATGACACTTTCACACCTATTGACTGTTACATAATGCTCACCTGTTCACACGCTGCGATACCACAGGCCGACAATTATTCATCATCGTCATTACCCTTATCCCACCTAAGTAGGGTCGGCACAACATGTTTTCTTTTTCCCACTCTCTCCTGTCAAATGTCATTTCAGTATTCACACCTTTTACGCTCATATCATTTTTCACGCAGACCATCCATACCTTTTTCGATCTTCCTCTACTCGTATATCCGTCCACAAACATACTCAACACTTTTATAGTTACATGGTGTTCATCTCTCCTCATGACATGCCCATACCATGCTAACCTATTACTCCTTAACTTATCTGTCACTGGTGTTATCTTCAAACTTCCTCTGATATACTCATTCTAAATTTTATACATTCTAGTCACACCACACACCCATCTTAACATTCGCATCACTGCCACATGTGATTAATTATTATTACCAATAATAATAACCGACAACGGATAACCAACAGCAGAATAATTATGTCTTCAGTAATTTGTTATGCATTACGAAGCAATAATGTAGTATTACATTATTAGACGTTGTAATAACAACGACCTCTAACTCTATACCGTATAACATTTATATGAAAACTTAATTACTCAAAAAAAATTATAATTGCATCCACATAAATCACAAATGAATACGCGTAGTCATCGACCCACTTCTATCAAATTAGTAAAAAGAGATGGTTTATTAAATACTTGTAATATAATAGAAACATCATAGAGTTTCACTTCAGAGAAAAAAATTATTCAGTTGGAAATTTTACGAAAAGGAATTCTGAAGATAGCTTTCCTTGGAATATAGCTATGAGACGCAAACGACACTTTTCCTCGAAATTATTATACAAAATTACCAGATGAGTGTACCTACATTTAAAATCAGCTCTCCTTTACAGACATTGTACCCGTCTGGAACTACAATAAAATTTCGCACGTATAAATCTGTTTCAATCATATCGTATAAATCATTTTTTACTCATAAAATTGTTACCTACTAGTATGAATGTTGCTAAACGATTCTACTATGGAACTTTCACCGTTCACTTTTATCTATTGACCTTACTTTATAATATTATTTTAACTTGGTGCTAGTGTCTTATTATCTACTAGGTGTGGTCGCGACTTCATACGAGCGAAACTCTATGTAAAAAAACGGTGAGTAATAAAATCATCTGAACGTACTAAGTCCATTTGCTTAATCTACTTTTCTCTCGTATTTAAGTCGCGTCGTCATTAAAATTACAATAACTTTTAATAGAGTAGACTGTTTTTAATGAAACATAAACTGAAAAAAATGTGAGACTAAAACTATAAGAAAAAGTGCGTGGAATAAAACCGTTAAATGAGACGTGGGCAGGCGCGACAGTCGTATACACAAGCGAGTAGTGTATAATACCTTTCTCTTTCTCCTTCTTTCTTTCGAATTCTCGGTGAAATTACTCGTTGAATTAATTTAATTAATTATAATTATAATATCGGTTAATCGGTAATTTAATTAATATAGTTAATTTTTTTTTTTGCAAATTGTGTCGACTCTACATTAGCCGAAGGAACTTCGTTCCTACCTGGTGTCCCACGACACCACATCTTTTTTTATAATTTTCTTGGCGATGTTTTATAGTGAACGCAGTACTTTAGCAATGTTACGTGTTTAAACAAACAGAGAGACATTTCTAAAAATAATTGAAATGTATTTTATTGCTTACTCCTATACACCGGCAACATTTTTTTTCACAAAAGTCTAAAAATTACAGACATGTTAGATTTGCATTTTTATTATATGCATAGATTTCTTTTTTAACCACACGAACATGATATATAAATTGATAAGAAAAAATTAACATATATCTAATGTGAATGTTCTTCTTTATATTACAGTACAAGCTATCGTCTTATTGCGGTTTGTGCATACTAAAACAAAGAAAGCTAATCCACCCTCGTCAGAAATTCATCTACATCTTCTAATAAACAACGCTTTAATACAAGTTATTACATTGGTAAATTGAATCCCGAGCGAATATTAATTCGCCATTAAGTGACGGATTTAGTGCATTGTCGATCGGTGATGAATGTTTTATTTGTATAATTTTCATAAACCTGAGAAAATAATTACACAAGTATTGTATCAGCTACAAATATATTTATGTGAATAATCGCTTAATTCAAGACAATTTACGTGCAGTTATCTATATTAATATTATAAAGCTTAAAGACACTGTTTGATCGTGCTAATGGCACTACCAGTCAAATTCTTTTTTGCAGTTTTTACTCCATTTATTTAAGAAGGTAAAGGTAAGGAACTTTTAAATCACGTTACGATCCTAAGGAGCAAAATATTTACCATTCAAGTTGTAAGTCAAAATATATGCTAAGCAAAAACGAATTAATGGTGCTAAGCAGGGTTGACCGCCCTATATGAACTCAGTATTACCGGGAACTGTGAAAACGAGGTACCATTGACGGTCGGTTCAATAGCGTGGTCTTCTCTCTATACAGTTTTAGAAGGTGGTGAAGCTATTACTCGTTTTAGCATGAATGGGTCAATGGGTCGGCTCGCCCAGGGCAGTACCATCCTCTCACAGAAAACCGACGTGAAGTAACATCGCTTGCGTTGTGCGTTTTATTCGGTCAGTGAGAGCGCCTGAGTCCTACCTCCCCTCTCCCCTTCCCGTACTCCTCAAACACAAGCTGGCAATGCACTTGCAATTCCGCTAGTGTTGCTAGTGTCTATGGACGGCGGTTAACATTAGGTGACTCGCTGAAAAGATGCTGTGCTGTGTACACGACATCTGTTGTGGATTTATCTAACTGTTTTGACAATAATTCAACATTCCAAAAATTAAACGCAAATGTACCAAATGTACGCAAATGGGGTACCATTAGTATGTGCGAGATAAATGCATTCCATAGGGTTTCAATCGGAAGTATCTGCATGGTTGCAGAGCTTTTGATACAGATAAAAAAGAAAAAAATAATTAACATTTGTTGAAATAACACACCTACGCATGAAACACGATCTAATAATGGAAAAAAATATAAAAATAGAATATACCTCCTGAAACCAATAGAAAACTAGAAGCCATTCAAACAAATGAGCAATCAACGTGACGTCAATAGAAAGTCTAAGAACGCCGACAACAATATTATTTATTACAATAGTTCAAGCCACAATCCAATCCACTGTAAATGTATTTACTAAACCAGCTACGAACAAAGGTTTTGTCACGACAAAGTTATACATAAATCTGTTTTATGTGCAGAAATTCAACAATTAATTAATAGGCTTTAACTTTAGAATTTAGAATCATATTAGAGTTTTAGAATATTCGATACGAAATATATATAAGAGCTGTTGAGGTATGTATACTTGGTACACATATATGTTTCAACAACTCATATATGTATGAATAGTTAGCTTAGCTTAACTCACATAGGTCGCGAACTGCATGTATCAGGCGACAGCCAAAGCCGAGGTGTGCCGCGCACCCTTGAGCTAGTTGTCAAAATAAAATCGGCTGAGTGCCTTAAGCGCTCGCCTTAGTAGCTGTTAAGACCTTGCTTGGTCAATAGCGTAGTCAGTTCGAAAAAAAAAGAATTTTAAGAGTCCCAAAAATGTTTTTTTTTTCTCGAACTGACTATGCTATTGACCTAGCAAGGTCTTTACAGCTTCACCGGACTACGTCACAAAAATGTAGTTAATTATCTCCTCTTTGTACG
Organism: Antheraea pernyi; assembly: GCA_015888305.1. Taxonomy (NCBI): domain Eukaryota; kingdom Metazoa; phylum Arthropoda; class Insecta; order Lepidoptera; family Saturniidae; genus Antheraea; species Antheraea pernyi. Next base: position 73,133 of record MU159222.1, on the reverse strand, counting down.
ACTAATAGCTCACCCAACACTATTGAAGTAAAAAATAACCCGTAGAGCCAATAGAGATTTTGATTAGAAAACAGTATATCTTCCATAGAAATTCTTTCTCCTTTATAGAAATTCTTATTCTTTCACTTAAAACAAATTAAAATGACGTTATCTAGTTTCAAAACAGCTAATATAGAAAACATAAAAGTAGCTTTATTACGCATAAAATTTAAATTTATAGATTAAATTTTCGCTCTGGTAACAAAGGCTGTGGCCATTCATATACAAAAACTACAAGACGCGCACTTAACGTCTCACAGCCGGCACACAATTTTGGATTATGCACTCATTTCAAATAGTCTCGCGTCACTTGTATCCTTATAAAAACAACTTTAAATCGTTCAGGTAAGGTTGAATGTGCAAAAAAAAAAGTTTATCGCATAACTATAACCACGTATAATTGGAGAGATTTTGTGGGACGGTTTTGAGTGCCACTTTTAATCGAGACTGTGTATCTTGGGTTTTGTAAGTCAATGGCTGTGACTATAATCAAAGCAGTTGCCGTAAATTGGAAACATCTGAAACAACGTACCTCTGTTTATGAAACAAAACGTGTTACTGCATGCACACTGTCAACTCATACTAAAAATGTTTCATTGAATCTATGACTTGAGAAGACACATGTAAACTAAAAGACTACCACTGGTTCGGAAAACAAACCAGTCATATAAAAGTAGTGACAAGGAACTCGATCAGGTCTATTTTTTTTCACAACTATACAATAAATATGATATTTCGGGACCACAACAAAGCTGTATGGCAAAATAAAAATGGGTGTTTTTTTTTTCGAACTGACTACGCTATTGACCTAGCAAGGTCTTAACAGGTTCACCGGACTACAGCAATAAACAAGGGCTTTTCATTCATTCAATTTGTATCTAGTCATATTAGCATGAAAAATATATTCAAAACCTTTATTGGCGCAAAATTCAAGAGCTACTTAGACAGGACCATAACTTTGAATCTTTTTGAATAAAAATAATTGAACATTTTGCAACATTACAAAAAACAAGCTATAGTGTATATCGCTGAAAATTGTTGTTAATTAGCACCAATAACTTGTCTTTATGAAATACAATACGTTGTTAGACTTTCATACCCTATTTCAAGTCACAGAAGAAGATAAATAAAATATGTATCAAAATATCTTAAAAATAGCATGATAATCATATAAATGCTGAGTATTTACTCATATCAGTTTTACTATATTCTATAACGTTCTACGGAATAAAAGTGTAACAAACTATGAACACTAACTATCTCGTGGTTTATATTCCCGAAAAAATATTTTGGATATTAAGTTTTTGTTAATACATTTCTCTTTTAGAATTAAAATTATATGAGAAGTGGTCTTACATATTCTGGTTTCGAAAATATATGCACCCTAGGTAGCCACATATAGCCTACATTCTTATAGGTGGTAGAGCCACGCTAAAGCTATTACTGGTTTCAGCATAAATGGGTCGGCTAACCCGAGGTAGTACCACCCTCTCACAGAAAACCGACGTGAAGTAACAATGCTTGCATTGTTGCGTTTCGTTCGGTCAGTGAGAGCGCCGGATACCCATCTCCCCTTCCCTTCTGACTCCTCCTCTTCCCCCTTCCTCCCAGAAACACAGGCTGGCAACGCACGTGCGACTCCCCTGGTGTTGCAAGTGTCTATGGACGGTGGTGATCACTTAACATCAGGTGACCGAACTGTTCGTTTGCTTCCTATAATATAAAAAAAAACAATTATGATAGATTTTGTGGTAGTAACAGCTTCTACACACAAGGAAACTCCTTTAAGATAACCAGAATTAATGTTAACATTCTTTTCATCGTAGAAATGGTCCATAGATGTAATACTACACAGTAGCAACCCACGAATGCATAAACATTTACAAAATTCTTCAATTAGCAGGTGCAATTCCTATACGCGATATCTAAATGGAATTAATTACACGTGCCAGAAATTCTTACCACATTATGCTTTTACTATCCTAAAATACTACAAGAGAGTGTCGAATTATATTGAATTAAAGTTAAGTGCAGATTGTTATGTAGTAACTCGATAAATAAAACTGTTTATCTATTCTATTATCATCAAGCACAGAAGAAGATAAATAAAATATGTATCAAAATATCTTAAAAATAGCATGATAATCATATAAATGCTGAGTATTTACTCATATCAGTTTTACTATATTCTATAACGTTCTACGGAATAAAAGTGTAACAAACTATGAACACTAACTATCTCGTGGTTTATATTCCCGAAAAAATATTTTGGATATTAAGTTTTTGTTAATACATTTCTCTTTTAGAATATTAGAATTAAAATTATATGAGAAGTGGTCTTACATATTCTGGTTTCGAAAATATATGCACCCTAGGTAGCCACATATAGCCTACATTCTTATAGGTGGTAGAGCCACGCTGAAGCTATTACTGGTTTCAGCATAAATGGGTCGGCTAACCCGAGGTAGTACCACCCTCTCACAGAAAACCGACGTGAAGTAACAATGCTTGCATTGTTGCGTTTCGTTCGGTCAGTGAGAGCGCCGGATACCCATCTCCCCTTCCCTTCTGACTCCTCCTCTTCCCCCTTCCTCCCAGAAACACAGGCTGGCAACGCACGTGCGACTCCCCTGGTGTTGCAAGTGTCTATGGACGGTGGTGATCACTTAACATCAGGTGACCGAACTGTTCGTTTGCTTCCTATAATATAAAAAAAAACAATTATGATAGATTTTGTGGTAGTAACAGCTTCTACACACAAGGAAACTCCTTTAAGATAACCAGAATTAATGTTAACATTCTTTTCATCGTAGAAATGGTCCATAGATGTAATACTACACAGTAGCAACCCACGAATGCATAAACATTTACAAAATTCTTCAATTAGCAGGTGCAATTCCTATACGCGATATCTAAATGGAATTAATTACACGTGCCAGAAATTCTTACCACATTATGCTTTTACTATCCTAAAATACTACAAGAGAGTGTCGAATTATATTGAATTAAAGTTAAGTGCAGATTGTTATGTAGTAACTCGATAAATAAAACTGTTTATCTATTCTATTATCATCAAGAGGTAAAACTTGTGAATTTGTGAGTTTGTGACGTTGTAGGGGGTAATCTCAGGAACTACTGGTACGATTTGAAAAACTCTTTCAGTGTTATATAGCTCCTTTATTGAGAAAGGTTATAGGCCACATATCATCACGCTAAGATGAATAGGAGCGGAGCACCAATGAAGAATGTTTCGAAATCGGGGTTATTTTCCTCATGAGAGCGTCCGCTGCGTGTTAGCGTTAGCCTAAAGTAATTATTCCACGCGAACGAAGTCACGGGCAGACTCTAGTTTTCAAATAAATTCATAGAGTAACCAAAATGACCAAACCGGGTGTATCCTAAATAGATGAATATAATTATGGATATTAGTGCATTGACTAACTGAATTATTAAATTAAATTTTAATTTAGTATTATAACTTTTAACATAAAATCATTTTTGGTTTATATTTAGAGGAAAACAAACTCTTTACGTAACACAATCATTTATTTATTAACGACTGACAATCAATGACAATATCGTGGGTGGGTGCACTTATCACACTTTATGAATACCCTCGCATAACTGTACCTATGTTAATTATATAATACAGTTTGTTGTTAACGTATACCACACCTCACCAAATATTCTAATACAAAATATGAAATCTTATAATCTAAAATGTATCACTACGTGTATGCTACATTATCTAAAATGGAAAGAGTATTCAATAAACATAATTCAACTACGGTTACTCCGCATCTATTCCGTAACGCTTAGGTGGATAACATATGCGTTTAGGCCGAGTACACACGACAGGGCTAGACGAGTGACGTTCTGGTGGATGTAGCGAAAGAGCTGGAGAACTATTTATGCATATATCCTTCGCACAGGGGATGCGTTTTCAACTGCTGGCTCAATTTTCTTAAGTTATTTTCAATTATAATAATTCTAAGTAATATTTTTATATTGTCATTATTATTAACTTGCATAGGTTAAACCATTTTAGTACACTAATCGATAATCTTATTAAGTATATGAAAATATTGATTACTTAAACATTATATACACACGAGTATTTAGATTTATTAAGTAATATGTGAAACTACATCCATGAAATTATATTAAAATTATTATAGTGATAAACCAGCAAATTTGGAGTGTAAGGGGGTGTCAAATAACATCTCAGACTTGAGACATCCAAGCCAACCTCACCTGCACGTGGTGCACCCTGCTGAATAACGAACGAGGCCATGGCGATAGCGGGGCGGTAGGGTTTTACAGCCTGACTGTGTCGCAACCACCATGTATATGGCGAAAAAGCCCGTCATAGTGATTCGCTTTTGTGGGTTGCGTTTCGGGATCAGCCTGTGCATATCCAGCTTTTCGCATGCCGGCATGACAGCGACGACCGGTGATGGATCGCGTGTCACTCGGTGTTCGCCATTATTTTTGGATTGTACTGAGCTTACCATCAGGCACAGTGCAATCATTCTATCGTGCTACTATAAAAATAATAGGTTTGTTTAACCAGTAACACAAAGTTCCAAAGAAATTTATTATCTGTTAGTGTACTAATTATTTCTTAATTATGACTGGGTCGCAACCACCATGTATATGGCGAAAAAGCCCGTCATAGTGATTCGCTTTTGCGGGTTGCGTTTCGGGATCAGCCTGTGCATATCCAGCATTTCGCATGCCGGCATGACAGCGAAGACCGGTGATGGATCGCGTGTCACTCGGTGTTCGCCATTATTTTTGGATTGTACTGAGCTTACCATCAGGCACAGTGCAGTCATTTTGCCGTATTACTATAAAAAAGCAATAGGTTTGTTTAACCAGTAACACAAAGTTCCAAAGAAATTTATTATCTGTTAGTGTATTTATTATTTCTTAAATACAACGATAGCTTTAATCGAAATTACTATGAATTGTTGTAAAGGCACTGAGTTAATTAAATCAAATTACATATTGATTCACGATCATATGACATACTAGTTGTACCCTTGACTCCGTCAGTCTGGAACGTAATGTAAAACTTATCTACTTTCCTCTCGTACTTAAGTCGCGTCGTCATTAAATTTACAATAATTTTTGATAGAGTGAATCAATTTTAATGAAACTACGACTGAATGTTAGCCAAGGATATGCTTTATGATTTTCTTGGTGAGGTTTTATCGTGAACGCAGTACTTTAGCAATGATGCGTGTTCAAACAGACAGACAGACTTTTCTAAAAATTATATACACCTTATATATATTATATACACCAAAATAGAAACCTACAACAACTTTTTTCACGAAAATCGAAAAGGTACAGATAATTTAGTTGTCCATTCTTATTATAAGGAAGAAACACATAAAATCACAAGGAAGTGTTTAAGTTTAGAAGAAATATCATAGAGTTTAATCTCTTATAGTTGGAAAACCATTATGTAGTCTCTCTCAGTGAAGTTAAGTTTATCTTTAATAACAAAATTATATAAATACTAACAACATTATATAAAATAATTAAATTAACACTACTTATGAAAGTTATGAAAAAAAAATCCATTCCTATGTTCTCGTGAAGCGAAGCAATATGAAAATCAAAATATTTCCGCGAAATCTCACAGATTTTGAATTTGAGGGTTACCTATCCCGGCGTGAATTATAAACAATAATATAATTTATGGTCTCATTGTGATGTGTTTTTCACCAAAACTTTGTACATAGTCTCACAATTCTATAATACGATTTTTAAAAAACGCGTGCGGAGCTGCTAATAACAGCTAATATATAATAATATATTTTATAACAGCATAAGAATCCAAACTGAGTTTAAATGCGCTCGTGCATTCAGGAAATGATGACAATTACGCAGAAACGAAGTGAAATTAGGTGTTCTACATTTGAACGAGAGATTACTAAGAAACGGTAGGATTGACAGTGCACCGCCGCGACGAAGCGGTATATATATCTTATCTGTATGAAAAGAGCACATAATATACTATTTGTTATTTAAACAACTTCGAAGGTTACATCTTCATGAAAATGTATGAATTTAATTATTATCATGCAATGTTTTATAAGAACTTTCATTTTATAGATCCATTACTAATATAATTCGAACAGTCAAAGCAATATTCGTATTCGTTCATCAGACTTTATACGGTTCAGCTCAAAGTAATATTACCTATCTTAAGTTAACTTGAAATAATAATGATATAATTTACATGTATATAAGGAAATGGGGCACGCCATATAGCAGTGATTTGTTACCGAATAGCAACTCTCATAATAAACTCATATAGAGATACCCGTTTTCAACCGCCCGGTAAAAATTATTCTAAAGGGATAGTAGATAAATTAACACAAAATTTTGCCTTTTTAGCCCCCTATATCTATCTCGCTGAATCAAATATCTGCGGTAACAATAGTTTCACATATACTATACCCACTATAAATATATAAACGACTTTTTCCGATTATTACATACACAATATTTATACAAATATTTTTACTTTAAAATGCACTTTACTTTTTTAACATACATATCCAATATTAAACTAAAAACAAAAGGCAATCAAACAAATAACTTATTATAATATCAGAAGTTCAAGGAATCGCTCTGCATCTTCTGTGCCAACACTTTCGTTTATACAATAGCTTCAAGGTGTAAGGAGTTATGTTATGAGTTGGAAGAAAAGTGTCTAATTTGTTTTTTATCGATATACTTGGATAGATTTTCTAAACTCTGCGACAATGTTCCTTCCTATGTTCTGTTTTATACTTTGTTATCGCCACAATATGAGAACTAATGATATGTGACCTTTAGAGAAAATAGATAGTGTTAAACTGAAGATGTATAATGAGATAATAATAGTTAAAAAAATATTTGTAGCATCATCACGTTGCCGCGTTGTTATCGTTCTTGAGTGCGAAAATGTAAAAACCAACAAACTGATAATTAAGATAGAATTTATTAACTGTCAACGTCACGTTTCCTAAGACAAATCGTATTCAACACACTTCCCGATCCAATCAATGAGTGGACTACTCATAGAAAAAATGGCAAGCCGAGTAACTACCTAACCAAAAGTGCTTTTTTACTGTGAGATTTATTTTATTTTTAACGCTCGATTTATAAGTGTACGTGCCACTGGAGCAGTTACAAGCAGAATTATTAGTCAAGAAACACCAAAACTGGGCTGCAAAAACGCTGATTTTTTTCTGCTCCATTAATAAACGAGCTATGGAATCAGTTCAACATTGGCAGCTACGAAAATTATTTATATTCCTTCCCTAGATTTCTATTCAAATACATTATATTCAAAATTATATAGCCTATATCACTTCCACAAGATGAAATTAACGACACTTCACGTGTTATAACCCATCAAACGGTGTCGGGTAAAGAAAATGTCAAAGAAATAGACGATCATACATATACTCGAAAAACATAAGCCTTTTACTGTTCAATGGTTTAAAAACTATTGTAGAAAAGATATATATTGCTTGCATGTCGCGCGACTCATTCGCTTGTCTCTGGTGTTTCAGGTGAATTATTACTTAAACTATGTAAATTATGTAGACTCACGCAGGAAACCTATCTTCATCTAAAAACGTTTTTTATCATAAGAGCTAAAATGTCGGATTCGGTTAAGTAGGCGTGATGAGGTACTTGTATCTCTGATCTGCAAGAGGTGGGAGTCATAGGCGTGAATAACTCCTTTTAGAGGCGCATTAACCTGCCCGCCTGGACCGTAGTGCGTGGTATTATATTCTACTCGAGGTAACCCTGTCTAACGGAACGGCTTGGATCTAGCCCGTAGCCACCATAAACACTCCTTATCAGATGAGACAGGGCAGACGGCAGAGAATGAAAACATTCTTAAAAAGAGACAATCTCGGTAAAAAAAACGGTCGGACGGTAGTTGGAGGAGGGGTCTTGTCCACTGTCAGAATAGAACAAAGAAGGAAGAGGCGGAATACTTGACCTTGCATTGTATTGGTTCGGCGAACGAGGAGACAGGTCGACCGGGCTGTCTCAGTTATAGGGCGACCTGGCGTTCGCGCTGGGCCTTGCTACCGAGACGCGGACGGTGCGGTGCATGCTGACGCAATTCCGTGCCCCCATTAGTGTGACAGACGGTTCACCGTGGGGTTTTAGTCCGTATAGCGTATTTTTTTATTTGGACAGGTATTAATAAAATTTTATACACAGGAAAAACATGACACCCCTATGTTGATAGCCTACTAAAATTATTTGTACACAATTTGAGAAGTCATGAAATATTCTCATGACTGAAAAAAGTAATCGTAAAAAAAATTACTGCATTAAGACATATATGCCTACATATATATAAATAAGTAATTTTGCAGTGTTTGTTTGATTTCTAAATAATTATTTTAAGAACATACAGATATTTGCTACATTTTACTAAAGTTCACACACGTAAAAAATTTCCCAGGTAGACGACATTTCAGAGAATAATCTAGACTTTTTTAATGACTTGACAATCGGGCAGGGTGTTTAACGAAACGCAATGCTTAGGTAGAGAATAATATAAACAATAGTTATGTTGTCCACACGTGCGATGTCCAAGACACTATTTCTCCTTGGACCGCTGCAGAGAAAATAGTTCTTGGTTTGGATTGTCAACTTTGTACGTTATCCTATAAACCGGAACCCATTTCACGTTCTACAATAAATGACAAAACAACGTACTGAATATAAATACGGGTTACAATATTGAAATGAAAACGGGCAGTACTTACTGGTATCTTGTGCGATAATTTAAAAATTAATCCATACTCCACCATTGAATATAAACAAGTTTTCTACGTAAAGCATACTTGGCACTAAAATACAACATTACAATTACTTTATTGCAGCATTCCAGCTAAAACACGCCATACGACAACCGTGACTCATTTACCTTCAATTTGTAGATTAAAAAGAGCAGACTAAAGTTACTACAGATTTATGTTAAAGGTAAACTCGCACGACTCGTACTTGTAATACAAGGACCACACACTCGTACCATGTTAAATTGAACAGGGATGTAGTTAGACTGTATACTCGACACGAAATATTTATTTATTCATTTCCAAAACATCTTATTAGCTATGAATACGAGATTACAAGAAGGATTATATATAACACGTGCAAATTTAAAAACTGCACACCGCCATTTTCCCCCAACATATTTCATAGACATATAATTCTTTGCTACAAATATAATTCAGGAAAACAACGAGATATAAAAATACTGCATAATAGATAATTTAAATAATGTTATCATTACATAGTATAAAACCAAGTCCTCTGCCACTTCTGTCTGTCTGTTCGCTGTATAAACTCAAAAACTACTAAACGGATTTTCATGCGGTTTTCACCAGTAGATACAGTGATTCATGAGGAAGGTTTAGATATATTATAATATGTCAAAGTTTTTTTATTATGAGGGCAGTTTTGGTGTGTAAGGGGTGTCGAATAACATCTAAGACTTGAGACATCCAAGCCAACCTCACCTGCACGTGGTGCACCCTGCTGAATAACGGACGAGGCAACGGCGAAAGCGGGGTGGTAGGGTTCTACAACCTGACTGGGTCGCAACCACCATGTATATGGCGAAAAAGCCCGTCATAGTGATTGGCTTCTGCGGGTCGCGTTACGGGATCAGCCTGTGCATATCAAGCTTTTCGCAAGCCGGCATGACAGCGGCGACCGGCGATGGATAGTGTGTCACTCGATGGTCGCCATTGTTTTTGGATTGTACTGTGCTTACCATTAGGCAAAGTGCAGTCAAATTGCCGTGCTACAATAAGTAAAAAAAAGTTAATAATAATTCTTAATGACCGAAATACAACTGACTCAAAAAAAGCTTATGTATTGGATCTAAAGTTGGTTATATTATGAAACATATATAAACATAATTTAAACAGAATATATTAATTACCGTTTCAGCTGGATTATTTTACGAGGTTTTTTTTCTTCCACAGATAAGACTACCTACGTGCCTGTTCCAAGTGATTTTTGCAATTACCGACAGACGGCACACATATCTGTCGGCAATTTGCCGCTCCTCCCGCGGACTCGCGGTGAGCGGTTTCTCGGAAACGTTACATTGCATCGGCTGTGGACCACAAGCTAGTGCGATTAACGCACTAATTACCACCGCTGTATCGTGTAGCCATTTCAAGAGAGTATATCACCAGTTCGACCACTACCATTACATGCAATAAGACAAGATATTATACATTTTTTCGTACAATTAACAATAATTAAAAAGATACCTTTTGTAATACTTTTAAACGTCGTCGCGCGAGTTGATTTTTAAGTATGTTACTACTTAGATAAAGGGATAACATACGTCCACCAATAATTTCATATAATACGTATATTTAATTTATATAATATAATTATTAATAATATTGTAGACAATTACACAATAATATCATAAATACTTATACCTACATATTCATAAGACCTAATATTTTGTTTGTATGTCCCTTGCCATGTTTGTTATTTTAATACTACTTATCGGATTTAAGTAGGCATCTGAACAAGTTTTAGTAAGCACTATTGTATGTTAGATTATAGAAGGATTATACAGCAACATTAATAAGGATCTCTTCCAGTGCCCAATTTATAATAGACTAGCAATCACTCATGACTTCATACATATTTCTAATACAAAATTTATTAATTTTTTCGAACTGACTACGCTATTGACTTAGCAAGTTCTTAACAGCTTCACCGGACTACTAAGGCGAGCGCTTAAGATACTCAGCCGATTTTATTTGACAACTAGCTCACGGGTGCACGGCACACTTCAGCTTGGGCTGTTGCCTGATACATGCGATTCGCGACCTAAGCTAAGCTAACTATTCATGCATATATACGTTGTTGAGACATACATGTGTACCAATCAAAATTTAATAGAAATAGAATATCGCTTAAAATAGTCGTCGGCAAATCACGTCTCGCGGGCTACATGCGGCTCTTTCAGTCCTTAGTTGCTGCTGGTCCATAAAGGGTTTAGTACAGACACGGAATATTATCTATTATACGCAAGAGATATGTTTCTGAAACGTAAGCTTAGAGAAAAGAGGCACATTTTTAGAAAGCAAAATGAGCACGGCTAGTTACTCGCAAAAAAGACAAATTGTTTAAAGGCGAACTCGAGAGTGTACTTTGAATTCTAATTATTTTGATAAAAATGTATTTAGTAGATACTAAAGCAGAGCTTAAGTTAAAACAAATGGCTCTTTGCATAAATTTCAGTTTTGTGTTTTATTATATTAACTTTGGCTCTTTTGGATGAAGAATTTCTCGATTTTTTTTTTTTTCGAATGGACTACTCTATTGACCTAGTAAGGTCTTAACAGCTTCACTGGACTACGAAGGCGAGCGCTTACGGCACTGAAGCCCAGAGAATTTATATTTAATTTATATAATATAATTATTAATAATATTGTAGAGAATTACACAATAATATCATAAATACTTATACCTACATATTCATAAGACCTAATATTTTGTTTGTATGTCCCTTGCCATGTTTGTTATTTTAATACTACTTATCGGATTTAAGTAGGCATCTGAACAAGTTTTAGTAAGCACTATTGTATGTTAGATTATAGAAGGATTATACAGCAACATTAATAAGGATCTCTTCCAGTGCCCAATTTATAATAGACTAGCAATCACTCATGACTTCATACATATTTCTAATACAAAATTTATTAATTTTTTCGAACTGACTACGCTATTGACTTAGCAAGTTCTTAACAGCTTCACCGGACTACTAAGGCGAGCGCTTAAGATACTCAGCCGATTTTATTTGACAACTAGCTCACGGGTGCACGGCACACTTCAGCTTGGGCTGTTGGCTGATACATGCGATTCGCGACCTAAGCTAAGCTAACTATTCATGCATATATACGTTGTTGAGACATACATGTGTACCAATCAAAATTTAATAGAAATAGAATATCGCTTAAAATAGTCGTCGGCAAATCACGTCTCGCGGGCTACATGCGGCTCTTTCAGTCCTTAGTTGCTGCTGGTCCATAAAGGGTTTAGTACAGACACGGAATATTATCTATTATACGCAAGAGATATGTTTCTGAAACGTAAGCTTAGAGAAAAGAGGCACATTTTTAGAAAGCAAAATGAGCACGGCTAGTTACTCGCAAAAAAGACAAATTGTTTAAAGGCGAACTCGAGAGTGTACTTTGAATTCTAATTATTTTGATAAAAATGTATTTAGTAGATACTAAAGCAGAGCTTAAGTTAAAACAAATGGCTCTTTGCATAAATTTCAGTTTTGTGTTTTATTATATTAACTTTGGCTCTTTTGGATGAAGAATTTCTCGATTTTTTTTTTTTCGAATGGACTACTCTATTGACCTAGTAAGGTCTTAACAGCTTCACTGGACTACGAAGGCGAGCGCTTACGGCACTGAAGCCCAGAGAATTTGTCCACCACGGGCTTATAACCATCAATATCTAAGTAGCTTTCTACCAGTGAGACAAATTAAACTGTACTATAAATATTTCAGAATTCAGTAAATATAAAGAGACTACTGTAATAAATATCATAGTTTAGTTTTTTTTGGTGTATGCCCACAGTAAAATATTTTATAAAATGATTTAGTAAAGAAAATAAGTAAATCAAATATAGGCAATAAGTGGTTTTGGCCCCATCATGTTTTTGGATCTTTTGTGCCATTGGATTTTTTTTTTAATTGAGACAGTAGAAAATATTGATACATTACAATACTTAGGAAAAAAAAAAAAAAAAGTCGCAAGTGCGTTGCCACACTGTGTTTGAGGGAGGGGCACAGGGGGACGGCAGAGGGGGAGGGGAGGTGGGTTATACGGCTCTGTATCTACTAAAGCCAAGCTTAAGTTAAAACAGATGGTACTTTGAATAAATGTCAGTTTTGTGTTTTATTATGTTAGCTTTGGCTCTTTTGGATGAAGTATTTGCCAACCACTGGCCTATAACCATCAATATCTAAGCAGTTTTCTACCGATGAGGTAATTTTATAATGATATCAGTAGTTCTAAATATTATTTACTATACACAAACACAGAACAACTGAGTAAGTGTAACCATGAAATAAATCTGAAAAATAGTTTACCTAAAATTAACCAGAAGTCAGTATTATATATACTTCCAACTTATACTGAGAAAGATAAATTAAACTGTGCTATAAATATTGCAGAATGCAGTAAATATAGAGAGACTACTGTAATAAATATCATAGTTTAGTTTTTTTGGTGTATGCCCACAGTAAAATATTTTATAAAATGATTTAGTAAAGAAAATAAGTAAATCAAATATAGGCAATAAGTGGTTTTGGCCCCATCATGTTTTTGGATCTTTTGTGCCATTGGATTTTTTTTTAAATTGAGACAGTAGAAAATATTGTTACATTACAATACTGTATGTCATAAGATAAACCTTTTGTATTATAGTGTATCTTGTTGAATCAAATTATTTAAGTTCATTGAAATCTAAGCAATTGTGATCTTGGTATGAATAATAATCCTCTTTAATGGAAATCCAAAGATAGTGTTTGCACTAAAACACTCTCTTAGTTAAATCTGATACTTCTCAAAATCCAGAGTAGTATTATTATTGGGAAAGTGAGTTTATGTGTTACACTTTCACACCGTAATTATTCAACATATCCTCACGAAGTTTTGATGCACATTGTTAAGGGGTTTACAGAAAAGGACATAGCATACCTTTAAGCCAGTAAAAAGTACACTTCCTGAGTAGATTTCATGATAGTTGGTTGAGTAATTAGTGTATCAAAAATCTATACCCATATATACCCTATACCGATGTATATCTAACATTTTGCACTTTAAAGAATTTTATAAAAAAAATTGTTGCAGGTGTCATGGAATAAGTAATAAAATACATTTCAATAATTTTTTTTAAGAAATATATTGGAAATATCTATAAAAATAGATTGGAACACCACAGAAATCACCTGGTCACAAAATGGACACATGCAAATGGTATTCTATCACGAGTTAAAATGATACGACCAGCTTTAATCTGACCACCTGACCACTCTATGTAGTGTACGAAATAATTGACGACACATCACTTCATGTGTACTCACAAAAACAATAACTTCGACAACAAATCTGATAAAAGCTACTGTCTATCTGGCTTGTGTGAACACGCATCACTGCTAAATAACTGCGTTCACTATAAAACCTCACTAATAAAGTCATATAGCATATCCTCGAATAACATTTAGTCTTGGTTTCATTAAAATTGGTTCACTCTATCAAAAGTTGTAATTTTAATGATGACGCGACTTGAGTATGAAAGAAAAGTATATAAGAGACTTAATATATGCATTAGGTTTGATGCAGATGGAGTCGCAGGCACAGCTAGTATTTAATAAAATTCTTATTGAATTTTATAAAAAAAATTGTTGCAGGTGTCATGGAATAAGTAATAAAATACATTTCAATAAATTTTTTTAAGAAATATATTGAAAATATCTATAAAAATAGATTGGAACACCACAGAAATCACCTGGTCACAAAATGGACACATGCAAATGGTATTCTATCACGAGTTAAAATGATACGACCAGCTTTAATCTGACCACCTGACCACTCTATGTAGTGTACGAAATAATTGACGACACATCACTTCATGTGTACTCACAAAAACAATAACTTCGACAACAAATCTGATAAAAGCTACTGTCTATCTGGCTTGTGTGAACACGCATCACTGCTAAATAACTGCGTTCACTATAAAACCTCACTAATAAAGTCATATAGCATATCCTCGAATAACATTTAGTCTTGGTTTCATTAAAATTGGTTCACTCTATCAAAAGTTGTAATTTTAATGATGACGCGACTTGAGTATGAAAGAAAAGTATATAAGAGACTTAATATATGCATTAGGTTTGATGCAGATGGAGTCGCAGGCACAGCTAGTATTTAATAAAATTCTTATTATCATTCATTCTCAATAACAAAAGATATTATACAAATCATTTGCTAATTGAAACAGTTATTAAGTTGGAATTTGTACTGTTTATAACGAATTTTTTATTTCATTAATAAAAAAAAGAGCTGAGAAATAATTGGAAATGAGATAATGAGAAATAAAATAGGATAATGATATTGGTAACTACATACCTCATAAACATAAAGTTCCCATTTATTCAGGTTATTCTTTTAATGCTAGCATGTGCTAATCAAAACTTAGATATATGAATTGAATTCAATTTAACAAAGTGACTGACAGTAAGAAAAGTTGAAGGTACTCAGAAGTAATGCTGTTACATGTAGGTCATTAGTAAATTTGTATGAAACGAAAAATATTGCCATGAATCGTGAGAATTGATACTCCATTCTTTACGGCTAAGGTAGGTATAGATAGATAAATAAGTTATAAAACTGGTAATTAATGACAAAAGATACGTTTTAATTTCAAAACATTTAAAATAATGACCATTACAGAACTTAAAATCCTAATAAATTTAATTAAAATATTACATTTTAAAGCGTGC
>MU159222.1:43556-57313 GCA_015888305.1 Antheraea pernyi | reverse complement strand
TAAAGCCCTTGCCAGGTCAATAGCAAAGTCAGTTCGGAAAAAAAAAAAAAAAGTCGCAAGTGCGTTGCCACACTGTGTTTGAGGGAGGGGCACAGGGGGACGGCAGAGGGGGAGGGGAGGTGGGTTATACGGCTCTGTATCTACTAAAGCCAAGCTTAAGTTAAAACAGATGGTACTTTGAATAAATGTCAGTTTTGTGTTTTATTATGTTAGCTTTGGCTCTTTTGGATGAAGTATTTGCCAACCACTGGCCTATAACCATCAATATCTAAGCAGTTTTCTACCGATGAGGTAATTTTATAATGATATCAGTAGTTCTAAATATTATTTACTATACACAAACACAGAACAACTGAGTAAGTGTAACCATGAAATAAATCTGAAAAATAGTTTACCTAAAATTAACCAGAAGTCAGTATTATATATACTTCCAACTTATACTGAGAAAGATAAATTAAACTGTGCTATAAATATTGCAGAATGCAGTAAATATAGAGAGACTACTGTAATAAATATCATAGTTTAGTTTTTTTGGTGTATGCCCACAGTAAAATATTTTATAAAATGATTTAGTAAAGAAAATAAGTAAATCAAATATAGGCAATAAGTGGTTTTGGCCCCATCATGTTTTTGGATCTTTTGTGCCATTGGATTTTTTTTTAAATTGAGACAGTAGAAAATATTGTTACATTACAATACTGTATGTCATAAGATAAACCTTTTGTATTATAGTGTATCTTGTTGAATCAAATTATTTAAGTTCATTGAAATCTAAGCAATTGTGATCTTGGTATGAATAATAATCCTCTTTAATGGAAATCCAAAGATAGTGTTTGCACTAAAACACTCTCTTAGTTAAATCTGATACTTCTCAAAATCCAGAGTAGTATTATTATTGGGAAAGTGAGTTTGTGTTACACTTTCACACTGTAATTATTCAACATATCCTCAGGAAGTTTTGATGCACATTGTTAAGGGGTTTACAGAAAAGGACATAGCATACCTTTAAGCCAGTAAAAAGTACACTTCCTGAGTAGATTTCATGATAGTTGGTTGAGTAATTAGTGTATCAAAAATCTATACCCATATATACCCTATACCGATGTATATCTAACATTTTGCACTTTAAAGAATTTTATAAAAAAAATTGTTGCAGGTGTCATGGAATAAGTAATAAAATACATTTCAATAAATTTTTTTAAGAAATATATTGGAAATATCTATAAAAATAGATTGGAACACCACAGAAATCACCTGGTCACAAAATGGACACATGCAAATGGTATTCTATCACGAGTTAAAATGATACGACCAGCTTTAATCTGACCACCTGACCACTCTATGTAGTGTACGAAATAATTGACGACACATCACTTCATGTGTACTCACAAAAACAATAACTTCGACAACAAATCTGATAAAAGCTACTGTCTATCTGGCTTGTGTGAACACGCATCACTGCTAAATAACTGCGTTCACTATAAAACCTCACTAATAAAGTCATATAGCATATCCTCGAATAACATTTAGTCTTGGTTTCATTAAAATTGGTTCACTCTATCAAAAGTTGTAATTTTAATGATGACGCGACTTGAGTATGAAAGAAAAGTATATAAGAGACTTAATATATGCATTAGGTTTGATGCAGATGGAGTCGCAGGCACAGCTAGTATTTAATAAAATTCTTATTATCATTCATTCTCAATAACAAAAGATATTATACAAATCATTTGCTAATTGAAACAGTTATTAAGTTGGAATTTGTACTGTTTATAACGAATTTTTTATTTCATTAATAAAAAAAAGAGCTGAGAAATAATTGGAAATGAGATAATGAGAAATAAAATAGGATAATGATATTGGTAACTACATACCTCATAAACATAAAGTTCCCATTTATTCAGGTTATTCTTTTAATGCTAGCATGTGCTAATCAAAACTTAGATATATGAATTGAATTCAATTTAACAAAGTGACTGACAGTAAGAAAAGTTGAAGGTACTCAGAAGTAATGCTGTTACATGTAGGTCATTAGTAAATTTGTATGAAACGAAAAATATTGCCATGAATCGTGAGAATTGATACTCCATTCTTTACGGCTAAGGTAGGTATAGATAGATAAATAAGTTATAAAACTGGTAATTAATGACAAAAGATACGTTTTAATTTCAAAACATTTAAAATAATGACCATTACAGAACTTAAAATCCTAATAAATTTAATTAAAATATTACATTTTAAAGCGTGCTAATAGATAATTATACGTCATGTATTTTTCAATTCAATGTTTGTGTAAGCACAAAAGTTATAAGTAGAAAAAAGTATTACTCACCGAAACTGTTGGATGACAACCCAACTTTCCAAGAATTTAAAGATACAACTACTTCAATTTAGACACAGATATTTTATATTTCACGTCACTGCTCATCGAGTCTTTTAGTATCAGTGTAAAATTAATTCATAATAGTTCCAAATATTTCGATATTTAATAATAACTTAAGATGAACTGATCACACCTACCTCCAAAAGCAAACGCGTGCGACTGACTAGAAATTGACATTGACAACCACAGATTAAACCTTCTATAATACTTTCATCGAACCATAGAGTTTGAACAGATTGAGAGATACATTATCTGTGGATTGTGGAGGTGATAATCGGAAACAGCAGAATATATGCTCTGTCAAATTTATGTTGATCATTTTGGTACCTACGTAGACATAGTTTCTCACTCTACGGGTACCTACACGTCACAGAGTACATTAATTGTACTGCAAGCTAGGGCTTTAATATTTAGAAAAAAAAACATTTTTATGAATATATCTATCAATATATAGATATATGCTTTATTAAAAAAAAAATTGACATTCAGCTTAACAGTGATTTACAGTTTTAAATCCAGTATATTTGTTAAACAATTATTTATACTATAAATATTTAAAGGCCACTTGCACAACATTATTAAATCATATTGTTCTTGTCATCATTATTATTTTATCTAAATAAGATAATGATGTGTACCGAATATTTTTAGTAAGTGTTTAAAAAAATTCTCGTTACTTTATATGTTCATCTGTTTGACTACTAAGATTACCATTACCAGTTTGGTCCAAATTCCGGTTCTTCAGTTAATTGATCTAAAACAACGGCAGTGTAGACAATAACGTGAGGAATAGGTTAAATGCAGGATTCACGAAATGGCGAAAGACATCTGGGGTATCTTCTGATCCAAGGAAGCCCTTGAAACTCAAGGGGAAGATGTTTAAATCTATTATAAGAGGAGTCACACAGTATGCATCTAAGTGCTGGATTATGAAAGAAACGGTTGAGAGAAAATTGCACGCGGTAGAGATGCAATTGCTAAGATGGATGTGTGGTGTAGCTAGAATAGATAAGAATAAAAGTGAGTACATCAAATGAAGTTTGAAAATATCGCCAGTAATAGAAAAGTTGAGGAGTAATAGCTGTGTATGAAAGGTGTGAATTTTGAGATGACGTCGTACAGAGGAGATTGGAAAAGAAAAACTTGTTGTGTCGACCCAATCTACGTAGGATAAGAGTAAGAAAATAACGATATATACATAATAAAAAAATATCAACTGCCGATATCCAAATTTTAATATTGAATTATCGATATATATTCCAAAAAATATTAGTAATTTATACCGATATTTATAAATAATAAAATCGATATTTCATCTTATCGATTAATATGTACATAATAAAATAATAGATTTAGTGTTATTTATGAATTATAATAATATATGTTATTGTTTTAATGATAGACACATACTCGATACTTTATCAGCTGTAAAAACAATGTTAAAACTAATATTATGAGTAAGTAGTTATCCATTCCCTACTAAGACTAAGTTCTCTGTGTCACACACGACTTGTATAGCAATACTGGAGTGCTTAGCTAATTGTTATTATTATTAGAACCCTTGTTTTTTTTTTTCATTAACTACAGTAATTTTTTCCCCACATTGCTGTTGGCTTATTGGTAGAAAATGCCTTGTGGTATAAACCAGTTGCGGGAAGTGGGTCTCCCAGTTGTCGTGTAATTATTTAAAAAAATCATAGAGAGTATGCTCATCGATTGCCTATTTTTGCCCACCTTTTATTATTTTTTTGTTCACCTCTTTCACCATTTTGTTCCCCAGCATCCGCAAAAATATTGAAAAATTTTTAAATGACAAGATGGATGTTTTAAGTTGGTCGTTTGCCCATCCTTTACTTTTTTATATGTTAACTTCTAAGGGGTGGAAATAGGGATGGAAAAAAAATTGAGAGTACGAGAAATTTGGAATGATGCATTTGAATCTACTCCTTTCGCCCGTCTGCCTACCTTTTACTTTTTTGAAAAGTTAACTTCTAATTAAATTTATTCATCTCTCAATTTTTTCTTCCACCCTCATGTCCACCCCTTAGGAGTTGACTTATCAAAAAATTAAAGGATGGGCCAAAGTCTAACTTCAATCTACCTTGAGGTTTTCGATTTTTCAGATATTTTTCGGACCCTGACCCACGCATTTTAAATCTTTCGTAACTATTTTTGTAGACGTGGGATTTTTTTAAAAATGATGCGTAAAAATGGGCATTCTGTACAAAATTAATACTCTCTACAAAATTTCTCAGAGTTGTATCAACCTCCACAGCGCACGGACTACAAAGTGTAGTAAAGTGTTCATTGATTCAACAAAAACCTAACTGATCTACCAATATCGCTTATAATATTTATGAATTTAGCTTGATCCCAAGATCAACTTGTATCTAACAATTATACAAACAGTTACATTATTAGCCATATTATTTTCTTTCAAAGTACATTAAATCAATAAAATTATAAATTCAGCGCCATCTGTTAATTGTCGTGAAAAGATCATATTTTATTTTTCATAGAAAGCTTCCGAAAATAAAATAAACTGAAGTAATTAAATTTTTTATTAATCCAATAGAGAAAAAAATGTTTGGATGGATGGATATAACCTATAAATCCTTATCATTCACCCATCGATTGCAATTATTCTGTGAAGAAATAATCGATATTCCATTATATGTATTTACATTTGTACACCACCCCATCCCTCTTGTGAGCTGTCACAAGTTCACAACTGTGTGTCACAACCACAGAATAATATTACTCCTAACCATAGAGTAACAAACCTGCGAGTAGTTAAAAGCGGTTTCATAATTCTATGCTCATAACCTTCGATCAACAATATAAAGGGTCACGTATTAAATTGAAGCTATTTGTTTACTAAGACAGGGAGAAAAAAGTTTAAAACAGTTTTAAGTTCAACCTAATTACAACCATAACACCTAATAATAAAGTCACAGATGTTCAAAATATTATCTAATACTTACGATAAAACGAGCAAAGCAATAAATTTCTCCCCAAAAATTAAAAGATAACATGAACAAGATTTAGTGTGATTTTAACCTTAACTTGTAATGAATAAAGTACGTTTTCCCGTTATTGTGCGTGGTTGGAGGGCCTAGGCCAAACATTTGTATCACAGGTTTAAAATCGATAATTTTGTTCAAAATTTGATATTTTATTTGTTAATTTAAAACTTAAAATATGACTTATTCAACATGTATTTAGCGAAAGTAAGATACTCCGGCCGTTAAATTGCTTTTTCGAGTATTATTTTTGCATCTTTTGAATACACTGCGGCATGTGAAACGTGCTTACATTGGCTGTGTTTCAAACAAACTAAACAAAATAAGGACTCAGATTTTAAGTGAGCTGTTATTTACCGAGACGTATTTTTCACGCCGACCCTTTATCTAGTTATTGTTGATCGAAGCTCCTAACGGAGCTCACAATCAGGGATGTTATGGATATGATATTTCGGTTCCGGATACGGATACGGATATAGGAATATAATTATATCGGTTACGGTTACAGATATGTATTTATTTCATATTATGCGTTAGTTTTGGTGATAGATATTAGATTGAAGTACTTTAGACTATTTTAGAATTTTAGACAGTTTTATTTGTATGGTGTTAAAAACATTGATGTTTACTTTTGTTTAAAAAAATAAATAAAACCACATTTCATAAAAATAATTTGACGGTTACCAAATATGTCAATGTACATATAAAAATAAATAAAAACTCATTTCTTAAAAAATTTGGTTTGTTTATTTATTTTTTTCCAAAACTTTTCTATTGTTTCTTATAAAAATAAATAAAACCACACATCATAAGAAAATTACACAGTTATTTGTTTGTTCCTAAAAATATCGATGTTTTTAATATCGTCGTCGTATAATCGTCGTACATCGATGCTTTGGATACGATATTGACATCGATATAAAAATCGATGTTTTTCTAATAATGATCGTCCCTACTACAATATTCACATGAAGTGCAAGTGCGGCGAAACAAAACCTGTCGAAAGATGTTTTATTTAGACTCGACCCTTATTCGAAATTATCTGAAACTTTTGAACCGGTTACGGATATATATTTATTTCGGATATCCGATAGTTTCGGTTACAGTTACGGAGCTCCATAACATCCCTGGTCACAATTATCATCCTATATTTGTCAGAGTGCTGTGCAGTTTTCTTCAATTTTATGATAGAAAGAAATTGTTTATTCTAATTAATAAGCACTATTATAATTAAATGACATATATGTACTTTTGGGTCGCCAACATTCTATTCCAATAAAATTTCGCCTTGCTTAGGATTTTTAATAATTATTTTACTGCGTATTTGAGTTTACATTTGTACATTTTAAGGCAACTGAATACACGTACTTTATGGTCCACTTTAGACAACTTTTCTAATCTTCAGTATAAATACTGAAGACCCGCCTGTTCTTTTGCCCCCTATAATATAAAAAAAAATCCTATGACTTTTCTTTCGTACCGGGTAATAAACATGACATTGACTATTACAGATATTTCCGACTATGTTACATCTACATATGTCGTAGACTAAGATATAAGAAATAAAGCTCTATAAATGCTATAATAGATAAAAATATTATAGGGCTTTTCTTTAAAAAAACGCGTTTTTATTTTTGACACGTAATGCCATGAAATCAGGTCATTTAATGTTTAAAAAAAAAAACAAAGTATATAGATAATCACTGTATTATAATAGACGTATGTACTCCAACCGGTGCGGCGCTTGGATACGCTTTTCATTAACTAGCATGAGCTTATATTCAAATAGATTGATTACTTAACTTTATTAATTAATTTAATCCGTCTTTAGTGTACTTAAAATTATAATAAATTAAGATAATTATTTTGTAATAACCTTATATTTCTATTTCCAAATTTGTATGGAGCCTGTGGTCATACGATAATACGAGTAATAAAGGCAGGGTATTTTTGTGTCATTATTAAGAAAATTACGTTAAATAAAATTAAAATATGTTAAGAATATTACTTTGATATTTTTAGAGCATATAATAATAAAAAAAAATTACTATTTCTATCAACCAGCCAAAAATTGACTATGTGGTTTAAAAATTATCAGTACAAGACGCTACCTGAAAGTCGACACATAGTTTTTGTGTTGAGTTGGTATATTAAACTATATTTTAGTCAAAATTAAACAAAAACTGGTTATTACTCATTTCATATGTTTCATTGAAAGTAAGTTTAGTGCGTTCTGATAATTACTTTTATTTTGAATTTATATGAAAAGGTTTGCCATCGGCGACATCTTTTTTAGTGCTCGCTACACTAAGTAAAGAAAATCCTGTGCTTACTTTCATGCGTCTAGAAACACTGACTTAAGTTCTGCGTTATCTATCAGTAAGCTTCAAGAACATTATTGAGTAAGCCCTTGGTATATTAATCATATTATTTAGAATTTCTTGATAAGGATTTAAGGAAAATAAAAGATAGGATACTTTTTCTTAGATTTAATAGCAGATTTTTTGGCGTTTCGAAGATGTTTGAACGCTCCAATAGCGCGACGTACCATGACGCCTCGCCACCATGCCTGAATGCGTGTAGCAGAAGCACGCTGTCGTTCTTCGCGTGCCAACCGTGCTGCACGTTCTCGTTTAAAAGTGAGCCAACCGCGTATCTCCCCTTCATGTAGCGCGTACTAAAACGAAATATCCCATCAACCTTCTTCTATACATATAATATGCCTTCGGCATTAAGTCCGCCATTACGTATTTAACGCATAATGTATAAATAAATAAATAAATATTGTAAAAATAGCGTGTCGGTACTTACAAGATTTTTGTGAAAAATAATTGTGGCAGGTGTCTAGGAGTAAGTAATAAAATACATTTCAATATAGTATATAATAAATAGTCTTTCAAAGAGAACCATAAAGCATGTCCTCGAGTAACATTTAGTCTCGATTTCATTTAAATCGCTTTACTCTATCAAAAGTTGTTGTAAATTTTATGACGACGCCACTTAAGTACCACAGAAAAGTAGATAAGAAAATTTACATAATACATTGACATTATTATTTAATAAATCCTCTTTTAACTTAGTTTCCACGCTGACGACTTTGCAGGTACAACTAGTTATATAAATAAACTTGTAGATTAGATTGGTAGGTGTATAAATATTGTACATTTTGAAACGTTGACGGCTCAGTAGTCTGTGCATGACTAGGTTTGAAGCCTTGCGAATAAGCCGAAGCTTTCAGCGAAGGAAGATGTCGTGGTGATACCATAGAAGGTAGGGCTTTTTTACATTGAAAATCTAAAAATTTTTGAAGTCTTTTATTGACAGATATCAAAATGTCTTTTTTATTTATATGTGTGTATATGTTGTCTAAAATTGAAGCAGTAGTGTGAGTAATGCATATTTTAATTAATTTAATGTACTTCTAATGCATTTTATATAAAATAAATAGCTTTCTGTACTTCTCCTCCATATAAACTTGAACTATGGCAAATTTTACGTTCATCCGTTCGCCCAATTCCGTTAAAAAGGAATACAAAGTTTAGGCTTCACGTATTAATATATATGATATATTCAGGACTAGTTTACCATTAATAGAACTGTTTCGAACCAGTTACAAAATAACCTTTGTAGCAAACTGAACTCGGGGGTTATGGTGATTTTACAACCAAATATTTCTAAAATCGTATTTGTACAACACACATACATAATGTTATTTCATAATATTATTAATAACAAGATAAAAATCTTTTCAAAAATGTTATCTTTCGCCTTATTCTACGTTTGTAGAAAAAACGACAATAACAATAGAAAAAAGGTATTTAATACATTGAAAGTTTTAATACAAAGAAATACAAAGAAACAAAATGTTGACGACTATAGCTATCTTCAGGGTGTCGGTTTTTCGTGACGGTGTGCGCGCGCATCGTAAAAATTTACTCTCACCATTTTTCCCTAATGCGCCAAGAGAAGTATAACTTCAAATAGCAAAATAATAATAAATAAATACTACAATTGTAGAATCATTATTCAGCAAGATGTATCACAAGCATGTTTTAATTTTATAGCTACATAGTTGTAGTTAATGAGTGATAAGTTACGGCACAGAAGAGAAATTTTTTTTTTTTATAAGAATTATATAGAATGTAGAATATATAATTTAGAAAACGAAGTGTAATTGAAGAAAATTACAATATTAAATCGAAGTAATTATGGTCTTACACACCATTTTCTGTAACTCTATCCGACGATTACTGGTAATCTTCAAGTGCTCCATTTTAAGTTTCAAGTTTTCGTTTATATTGCTTACGTCATTAAAATATCGCTGCTGCCAATATTCCAAAGAATCTTCATGTTCCTAAGGTTTCGAATAACAATATATATAGTAACCACTTTTATTTTTCACTTCTACAATTACGAGTACATATAAAGTAATAAACGAAGTGTAGCTAAAAGTAACCGGACGCGTAAAACACAAAAAAAGAAGTATGTTCTGTAAAAGGATTATATTTCGTAGTAAATAAATAGGCGCTTATAATACAATTATTAGAGAAGTACCTACTCACTTAAGATAATAATATAGATACTATAAAATAAAGTCATAAAACACGTCTGCTTGTGTGTGTACTTTGTTCATCTAAATTGTTCATCTAAATAGTTATCATACTTTTCTCGCCAAGGGCAACATAGAACCATGTGAGGTATTCATAAATTGGGTAGGTGGCACTTCCAACCAATTGACATATTTTTTGTGACCTGCCAAAATATGGTCACCTATAAATTTTGTATGGCAATAGCAACGTGTGAAGTCTTTGATTTGCCAACTCAATCCGCCAACTATTAATTGACTACAAGTTAGTTAAAAATCTAATTTGCTGTTAGGTTCAGGGTTAAAACTATTCTGTATCTCATGAGGAACTGAAAAATAAGCATTTAGTTAACTACATATGCAAAATCAGTTTTGATAAATCTAAAATTGTTTGCTATGTCGCGCGCAGCAGTTTGACGATTTCACGGATTTTAATACGGTTTTCACTAAAGTATGAAGAATTTCTTACGAACGATTTATATGTATAATACAGGCATACATATATTATATATATATATATCAATGCGTGAGAATATTTTTCGCGCATTATCATTGCTTACACTGATTAAATCTAAATTTTGGATTTTTACATATTTTTAAAAAGTAATGTATGATTTGTGAAGCTATTTGAACAGATATAGTAACATTCCTGATCCAAATAAATATTATAGTTACGCTGTATATACATAGTGCATATCAACTCAATGAATATCTTGGGAGGCATAACATATGTAAAATTACATGCAATAAAAACAAGTGTCACTAGACACGCAATAAGAAGCTTTCAAAGCATTAATGATCGGTCAATAGTAAAGCGTCAAAAAGTAGGTACACGTGTCAAAACTACTAAAACATCTGTTTTACCACATTACTACATTACAGCTGTACGGAGCCAGGGTCGGTCGCTAGTTATAGATTAAATTTGATTTTAGAAAGTGATATTTTCTATTTCATTGCCATTTTACCTTTATTTGCAGCTCGTACATTTTTATCAGTTCTTTATGTACCCGCTGTTCGTATTCTAAGCGTGGAACTGAAGGCCTTTGAACGTCGTACTCAAGTTCCAAAGACTCCGTGCTAGCCAACATCCATTTCTCCGCGTAGCTCATCCTTGCGTTAACATTGTCAAAATCATCCTGAGAAATATGTAGCCTGAATTTAACTTGTATTTTAAATACATAGTAGCGGGCCTGACGGACGTAGTCCTGCTTTAATAATCAAAAATAATAACATTTAACTGCAGCGCCCCCTACCTGGTCCAATTGTGTCCAATTGAATCTAAACCATTCTCGGATCCACTGGAACACGCACACAAAGTTTTATTAAAATCGGTCCAGCTGCTTAGGAGGAGTTCAGTGACATACACACGCACAGAAGAAATTTATATATTAGATAAAGATATTTATTTTTATATCTTAGGAGGCAAACGAACAGGTGACCCACCTGATATTATGTGATCACCGCCGTC
Organism: Antheraea pernyi; assembly: GCA_015888305.1. Classification (NCBI taxonomy): domain Eukaryota; kingdom Metazoa; phylum Arthropoda; class Insecta; order Lepidoptera; family Saturniidae; genus Antheraea; species Antheraea pernyi. Next base: position 45,854 of record MU159222.1, on the reverse strand, counting down.
CATAGATAGGTGCCAACAACACCACGGGAGTCGCAAGTGAAGAACCTTGCCAGGTCTACTTCTAGCTTGACTGACTTTATTAAAAATGTAACCAATTCTGCGGATTTATATAGTACTCTATGACGGTTGTTTATATTTGTATTAAAGTTGAAAGCACGCAATGCATATGGATCCATAAATTGGATGAGGTAAATTGTCTATAGATATGGAATGTAAATCGCTATGGCGGTTTTGTATATAACATAATTTTAATGTTTACTGGAGGATACTATTAATTTAAAAAAATATGGTGAAGAAGATAAAGTAATCATGAAAATCATTTACGTTTATTTTGTCTCGTAAAATTGGAATTTTATTATCCATGTCTTGAAGATCTGCTCGCCATTTTTTTCTTTTCACGTTCAGTTCTTCAACAATTGTATCAAGAGACCTGAATTAAACAAATTAATTAGGTAACTAATACACGTAAAATTCACAAAATTCTTTAACATCCTTCTCTAGTAATATAATATAACGGAGGCGTATCTATTTGCTAAAAATATATTTTCCTATTGGTCATGTACCTACCTACCCAAATCTACACAATAATTTATACGTCGAAGCCTATATTTGACCCTGTTCAATGATTTTAAATAAACTTTATATTAAAATATGGGAATTTACATAAAATTCTTTGATTTTCTTTTCGTAAAGTTTATACGCATTATAAAAGTAACTTATTTGTTGGTACGCGTTGAAATCTTTTATTGATTAATTCGAATGCTGCTCTCATTAAATTTTGAATTCCATAGTGTCCTCCTTTTTGAAAGCAGATGGTTAGGACTATGACTGTATTCTTATAATAACAAACGTCGAATTATTTATTATTTAAATAAATTATATGAACAATTATTACTAAATTAAAATAAGCGAGAAATATATCCAATGTTATAGATTAATTTCACGGATTAAAGTTAAAGTACCTAATAAATAAGTAGAACAATCTATCATGTGTTTTTGTTACTAACATCATTAATTTTTCTTGGTCCAGTTTTTTGTTCAAAGCTGATGATTCTCGTTGTTTAAAATATTCAGTTGCGGTTTGCAGTGTCTGGCATTCACCATTTTCCAATACTTCAATAAGCGTTCTCCTTAATACATTTTTGATGGTTTCTCTGTAAGCAGATTTTTGTCCAATTGACTTTTTTTTCTCATATTTCCGTAGCTTATATTTCAAAAGCTACACAGGAATAGCAAAAAGAAAAAAAAAGGAAAATGACATTGTTTTCTATTATAGTTCTCCTATTTTATATTTTTATAATGGTTTATTATATCTAATATTATATTACTATTACTGAGAAAACCCTGAAACCACGAGTCCTGAAGAAAAAAAAACAGTAAAGGCAGTCCTCGGGAATAGTCTAAAGTTGGCTAGTTTTCTGTTACATAAAAATGGCAATATAACAAGCAAACCATAATCTTGAAGAACTTCGTTTTTAACCGGAACGAAAAATTGTAAGGCTAAAAGAGCCCATCAGACTTCGTAACTATATAATAATAATCATAAATACAGTGGTACAACAAAATAATCCCAACGAATAGTATTGATACTAGAATTTGAGAGCGACAACGCACTTGCGATTCCCCTGGTGTTGCTAGTGTCGATGGACGGCGGTGATCACTTACCATCAAGTAACCCACCTGTTCGTTTGCCTCCTATGATATAAAAAAACAAAAAAAACTTTATATATATATATATTCAACATTCTAATATTGTAGCGAAATAACATTTGCGTCCAAATTCATTTAAATAAGACTCGGATAGAACCGCCATTCTATAATTTGCGGTATGCCGCCAGACATGTTTCATTACACAACATAAGCGCAGATAAAATATCATACGGGTAAATTAAAGCGATATAATTAAAATAGAATTAATAACGGAAACAATAAATGGGTATATTTATGAAACTAATATTTTTATGTGTAATGAAATATTAAATAGTCATGACCTCCATCATTACTGAATTAAAGTACAATTTTAATTTGGGGCCTCGTGAATCATTAAAGACTAAATTTCAGGAATTCGGTATTTTAACTCTGCCCTCCCAATATACTCTTGAGAATTTGATGTACGTCCGGAAAAACTTAGATAATCTGGATTTAGTAAAAGACCGACATAATATAAATTGATAAATTGATGGTGGGTAGAGCCACGCTGAAACTATTACTGGTTACAGCATGAATGGGTCGGCTAGCCCGGGGTAGTACCACCCTCTCACAGAAAACCGACGTGAAGTAACAGTGCTTGCATTGTTG
>MU159222.1:0-43183 GCA_015888305.1 Antheraea pernyi | reverse complement strand
AATGTTTTCCTCAAGATAAACTCAGCAACGTCATAAGATGCAAACATCACAATGTTTTCCTCAAGATAAACTCAGCAACGTCATAAGATGCAAACATCACAATGTTTTCCTCAAGATAAACTCAGCAACGTCATAAGATGCAAACATCACAATGTTTTCTTCAAGATAAACTCAGCAACGTCATAAGATTCGAACATCACAATGTTTTCTTCAAGATAAACTCAGCAACGTCATAAGATGCAAACATCACAATGTTTTCCTCAAGATAAACTCAGCAACGTCATAAGATTCGAACATCACAATGTTTTCTTCAAGATAAACTCAGCAACGTCATAAGATTCGAACATCAAAATGTTTTCCTCAAGATAAACTCAGCAACGTCATAAGATTCGAACATCAAAATGTTTTCCTGTCATAAGATGCAAACATCACAATGTTTTCCTCAAGATAAACTCAGCAACGTCATAAGATTCGAACATCACAATGTTTTCTTCAAAATAAACTCTGCAACGTTATAAGATGCGAACACCACAATGTTTTCCTCAAGATAATCTCAGCAACGTCATAAGATTCGAACATCACAATGTTTTCCTCAAGATAAACTCAGCAACGTCATAAGATTCGAACATCACAATGTTTTCTTCAAGATAAACTCATCAACGTCATAAGATGCGAACACCACAATGTTTTCCTCAAGATAAACTCAGCAACGTCATAAGATTCAAACATCACAATGTTTTCTTCAAGATAAACTCAGCAACGTCATAAGATTCGAACATATGAAATTTTGAACACTGTTAATGATGCACCGTCGTAGCACATTGGTTTGGATCGTTACTAAAAAAACAAACTACGTCATTATGGAATTGTAGAAGCTTTACCAAGTTTGATTATGGCTACACTTATTTCTATTGCAGTCTAACCTAGTGCTCACACTGCAATATTCTGGTATGGTTTACTTCAATGGCACATAAGACGTTTTATCGTGGTTATTATAAGTAGCAGCTTATTCATGACAGACTAGGAGTGACGGCCTTTTTGTATTAGGTCACGTAGTATTTTAACTGCTGTATGATTTTAGCCGTGAGAGGGCTCTCTTTTACTATATTACTTATTATACTCTTTGGGCTACACTTATTTCTATTGCAGTCTAACAGTGCTCACACTGCAATATTCTGCTATGGTTTATTTCAGTGGCACATGTGACGATTTATCGTGGTTATTATAAGTAGTAGCTTATTCATGACCGACTTTAATTAGGAGTGACAGCCTTTTTGTATTTGGTCATGTGTAGCTGTATGTTGCAGTGGCTATTAAACACCAAATTAACTAACTGCCTATCTACTTTAAATTATGAAAAAAAACACCCGTTTTTACATATAATGACGATTTAATCTAGTCATGATCAGGAAATAAATATAATATTTCAATTTTCGTAATGTATTACATATAAATATATAACATTTACTATAAATAGTCATTTCGAGTATTATTCCTGTATTAAATAGATGTTATAAGCATAAAACGCCATCTATGGAAATTTACGTACAACTTACCGGTCCTTTAAAAGTTTTTCACGTTGCAGTCTCTCTGTTTTACTAGCAGGCTTCTGGATTTGATTTCTGAAGTTCGTACAACCTTCTAAAATATACAACAGATGGCAGTACGGATTCGGAACGGGTATAAGATGTTATTTCGTTTACATAATAACATTTAACGATTCATTACCGCACTAAATTTGAAAATAGATGAAGTTAAAAAGCGTGTTATTACTCTTCCTGTATCTCGTTAATTATTACCGAAATAAATAAAGGATATCTACGTTTCGGATAATAATTTTATTTTATTAAACCGTAGTAAACTGTAATTATATAGGGAGACAAATCAGTTTTATAAGATTTCGGAGCACAATTTTATGTTATTAAACCGTAGTAAACTGTAATTATATTAGAATAGGGAGACAATTCAGTTTTATAAGGTTTATTTTATTTTAAGGTTTACACCTGATAATTATCTTATACCGAATATTAATTGGATACATAAATGGATGATATAGCTCTCTTAAACCCTTATTTTATTTTTATTTTATACTTGTATCATCAACGAACAACACAGACCAAAGTGTCCCCTCCTGTATATCTGAAGGTAATGCATCCTTAACTAGAAAAAAGAATAAGGGCTTGAAGCTGAACCCTGGTATAAACCTACGGCCACATTGAAATTATCAATATTTCCACCTTCGGACTAACGTGTGTTTTAATGTATGTTCAATAATACACAAATACTCAATGGTAATATCAATGTATTGTGGTTTCAAACCATAATTAAGTGCAATTGTAATTCTGAAATATTAAGACACTAGATTAACTTATTATTATTGCATGCTACCCATTGGTAAGTAGATAAGTTAGAAGATATTTAAACCTACCAAGAATATTTAATTGTAAAAGAGACACTTCCAGTGACAATGCAAACAGTATACCATCCATGTTCTCGATTCTGAAACAGATTTAAATTAACTATAATTATAAAACTGAATTGATAATAATGTAAAGACCCCTAACAGAAATTATACTTCCTTAATTTTCACAATTGACACATGATTTCAAAATAAATTTAAAACGCGTTTAACTTCTAGTGTAAATAATATGAAACAATTTTTTTTATAACATCAACATAATAACATCAACTACCATACTTCTTAAAAAAACACAAAATAATAGTACCCATCGAGACTACATAGATAAGCAAGAAGTATAAAAAACATTAACAGGACTTTTAGCGATACAAAAATAATAGAAACTTGACAAAAAATTTCGGTACAAAGAACAAAAATAATTTAGGTAATCTTATTACTTTTACTGATTTATCACAACAAAGTGAAGAACAAAAACTCTAATTTGCAACTACCTAACCTCTTTTATATTTGTTATCCCTGTTTTTCATTACTTAAAAAGGAATCAAAGCATGAAATTAAAATTAAAATTTTATAATAAACAGGATATTAATCTCGGAATAACTGTTTGGTTATGAGATAAATGTATTTCTAAGTTAACTTGCATCCACTACGTTCGATATGATTAACAAAAGCATCTGCCGCAATCCCGTAACTATTAAAATAATAATAGTTTGATAAAATACACTGTAATAACGATAGCATGATAATAAATATCAATTTTTGTATACATCAAAGACATATAAACGCACGTACGTATAATTTTGAAACTTATTTTTAATTCGCTTATTTATATTGTACTAGGCTCACTATATATAGATAAATTAAACACAACAAATAATTAACAATAATCTCATATACCTTTCATTATTAGTCATTGTTAATTCACAAATGCTCAACAATTTCTAACGTTTTCGCTAATAATCACTAACAACGTTTAATGCCTACTCAGAGGTTTGCGATAGTGGATCGATAAACTGTTGTAAATTTCCATAATTTACCATAGCAACAATAGTATTGTGTAATCAATAGACGGATATACACGAGTATTTAATTATCTAGCATTATTATTGGTATAATATAGTGATTGATATTTTAGGGATTTCCTGATAAAATACGAATAAGAAACGAATTCAAACCTTGTAATACTATAGTATATTTTAATGAAGCATCGATTTTAAAGACATTACTCTATAGATTGTTCACGTTAGGAAATGATGATTGATGTTATGTATAATATGTAAACGATTTGAAATTTAATGTAAAAGAAATATGACAATTTATTTTATACATTTTGGATAACACTAAAACTTGTCATTGACACCGCTAACCGCTTTGTTATGTAATTATTGAGTTCCATAGCAAAAAAAAGATTTTTTTATTCTAGCATGGTAAAATGACTGCTCTGTGCCTCATGGTAAGTACAGGACAATCCAAAAACAATGGCGGTAAGCAGAGTACAGATAAAGCAATAGTTCGGTCACTGATAAACATATTCTATGGGAAGAGAACGGCTCATAAAGGTCGTTCTGTATTTAATTTATCCAAAAACAATGGCGACCGCCGAGTGACACGCTATCCACCGCCAGTCGCCGCTGTCATGGCGGCCTGCGAAAAGCTGGATATGCATAGGCTGATCCTGAAACGCGACCCGCAGAAGCAAATCACTATGACGGGCTTTTTCGTCATATACATGGTGGTTGCGATCCAGTCAGACTATAAAACCCTACCACCCCGCTTTCGCCATTGCCTCGTTCGTTATTCAGCAGGGTTCACCACTTGAAAGTGAGCTTGGCTGGGGTGTCTCAAGTCTCATGATGTTATTCGACACTCCTTACACCCTCTATTCGAAACACATTATACCCCAGAATGAAGACAATCGGTCAAAAAACAGAGGAGAGAGATGTTATTAACTGCTTGCCCATTACCGATTTATATATAGATTTTAGAGTTAGTAGCTGAGCGAAAGTTTAAAATAAAAGGTGTTAATATACTTAACACAGAGAAGAGACGTAGACCAAACTTTAAATAATGCTCTCTTATTCAAAATGTCACGCCTACATAGGCTTGATGAAACTTTTAATTAGTAATCTCTTTCATTCAATAAGTTCCGTCTAGTTTACCGCATGCAGACTGATAATTATCTTGTTAAGTAAAAATCAACGATTAAATCATATTATAAACGAGTATCCTTTAAGAATATCAAATAGCACTTTGTTTTTTTTTTATTTATATAACTTTTATTTTTCAATACGATAAATCTGCAATCTTACTTAACTCATTTGGTTTTGTTTATAAGTATGACACTATACGATACACATATACGATATTATAAAAATTACTAAGCTACATGTTTATATAATTATGATTTCTTCAAATTAAGAAGCGAATATACCGCAAACTGTGACCACATATTTAATGGACTAGAGTCGGATCATTACTATTACAATTGTTACTGTTGTTCAAACATAACATGATTGATTTTCATTTATTCATATAAAGGTATTAGAAGATATATTATTTTTTATATTTTCTATTAAATTGCAGAGTTTTAGAGCAGAGCAGCAAAAAGCAGAGACTTTATTAAATAATTCTTACATATAGTACTTACCGTGAACATAAGGGTCGAAGTCCCAGGAACATTTTTATTGGCATATTTTCACATCAGCACTTTAAATAAGTTTCCTCAGAGTGAATTAAAAATAACAAAATATGAAAAGAGTTATTTATAAAAAAAAGTATAAGAAACTGTTTCAAAAAGTATTTGTTTTACATATTTTTTTCTTAAAAGAAGTGTAATTCTAAGAAGTGTAATTCTACATAATTACAGAATACATTCAGCCGTCATTAATAATACAAGAACAACGTCTTCAATATTTTATTTTTCAAAATGTAATTCTATAACACATGAAATGCTCGCTACATAAAAAATGTTAGATCCTTCATAATCCATATAATTCTATTCGAGAGTTTTATGTCAGGAAATTCTATTTTCCGCGAATATGAAAAAGTTTAACAAAGCGATTGTACATACTTTTTAAATTGCAAAAAAAATGCCGTAGGGTAGAATTATATGGTATAAAATTTGACGAGATTCGGAAAGAGTCCCCGCGGCTATAAGTCCTCTTCATACGCGACCAAAAGTATGTTGAAGAATAATAACGTCAGGAAACACGAATCACGGCGGTGGTTACAGACCGACACGATGCGACGTGGTAATTACATTAATTATCGCTCGTAGTACGCAGCCAGGCCTGGGGCTTAGAGCTCTCTTAGTTGAACACCGAGCGTAAACGGTTCACTTCGCTCTTAGATGATTACATAGTACTGCACCGTCTTGTTTATGCAATTTTAAACACATTGTTTACAATAAATAATTAATAAGTCGCGAGTATTTCATCTGTTAGCATTTTGAAGACATCAGTACATTTAGTACGCTAATTATTTCGTTAATTATCTATACAGATACTAAAAATAAAATATATTCAATTAGATTACTAGAATTGTTTACAAAAAAAGCACATAAAGACACAAATCCCTAAAGCCAAAGTTTATTTCCACAAAACCAGCGGGAAACTAACCTGAAACTCTTGATGCGAAAAGTGTGTTAGCATTAAAATATTACATATACCGTGGCGTTTCGCCTTTTTCTTATTTTAATATCATTAGTTTAATAAATCTTAGCATATAAGACCGTTTTTTTTTCCGAATTGACTACGCTATTGACCTAGCAAGGTCTTAACAGCTTCACCAGACTATTAAGGCGAGCGCTTAAAACACTCAACCGATTTTCTTTCACAACTAGCTCAAGGGTGCACGGCTCACCTCGGCTTGGGCTGTTGCCTGATACATGCAATTTGCGGCCTATCTTTTTTTTTTCTCGGGGGAGAGAGTGGGTTTTGTCCGACTCGCACGGACTAAAACCCCACGGTGTATGTCTTCCGCTATAGTTGGGGCGGCACGAGATCTCTATAGACTTCATCGTGCCGCCTCAGCGGTTGGCCCAGCAGTAAAAGCGCCGCCGCCGAGCCCCGTCCTGTAGGGAGACAACCGTGTCCGACCGGCCGTCTCCTCCGTCCACCACACCTGTGCAATAGGAACATGAGCCCTCCATGAGCCCTCCGACCCATCTTTCCTGGTTCGGTTACAGTGGGAGGAGGTGGTCAAACTGACGCCTCCTCCTGCCCGCCCTCCGTTGGCGGAGACGGCCACTTTGAGGGTCCTGCTTAGGACCCTGTCCGCCGCCTCCTTCTGCGAGACGACCTCCTCGCAGAAGGAGGACACAACATTCCACACATCCTCGCTACCGAGCATGGCCGCAACTACGCTCGGCAGCGAGAGATCCTGTCCCACCGCCGCAGAGAACATGCGACACTGCTCCTCCCACGCAGGACACTCAGATAGTGTGCTGCGCGGTGTCCGGATCAACGCCGCACTGATGGCATACGGCGGTCAGCTCCCTGCATGCTATCCGGTACAGGTACCAACCGAAGCACCCGTGCCCGGTCAGCACCTGCACCAGACGGAACGTCAGGGAGCCCCATCATCTATTACACCAATCCAGCAGGACCGAGCGGCCGTTGTTGACCGCTTGTATCGACCGTACCGCGCGTCCGCCAGGTCCCGCCTCCACCTTTCTACAACTTCCACCCTCATCGCTCTTCTCATTTCCTCTATTTCTCTGGGAGCTGGAGGTTCCTTCTACCGTTTCTTAACCGCCGTATGTTGATATACGGCGGCAAGCACCTTTGCCTCCAGGCAACATTGACAAAAGACTTATAACCAGGGGCCTAAAAAAACGTAAACCCACGCGCTACCCAGACAACTGTCACTTTTCACCCGGAATGCGTAGGAACATAATGTAAGACGCTATATATTAAGAATATTTGTATAACAGTGTGTGATAACCTGTATCAATGATATTTGCATAACGGACAGTCAACAGAACGCCTTTTGTATTTCGTTTCGCTGCATAACCAACACGAACCCACGACAACCCTGGCTACAAAACGCCAAAATACCAATAATACCATTCTGTTTGATAAGAGCTTACACAACTATAGTAATCGTATGTATTTATAGGAACGCAAAAAATACGTAGAATAACAGAAAACATTTTATTTCGTTGTTGTCATATATACATGCCAGTATTACGTAATTTGAAAAAAGAAGATTTTGAATATAATTAAACTTACGACTCTCATTTGTTTTTTGTTTTTTTTTTAGCCAAATTTTATTATGTTTACAAATGTCAATCTAATTCATTGAATCTATCCAATTAATTTGAAAAAATTGTACAAATAAATCTGTTTTTTTATTTTGCTCTTTTCTAAATATGTCCATGAGTGTATATTTTTTACACGTAATACATAATAGTGTACACGTGACAACACTTCTGTATAAATTACTATAACATAAAAATATAATAAATACAATTGAAGTAGCAAAAATACTATTCATTTCAATAGTACATTCAGTAGATATCACATTGATATTTTGTTTCAATAAATACAAGTCAAATTACACGGCAAACACATCAATGTTTAATGAATAACGTATATATTTTTTCTCATTTCGGGCGATGGGCATACCGAAAAACTAATTAATGTCATCAAAGGCTGCCTCTGTGCTACAAAAGTTGATTGAGTTCTTTATAAACATTTCTATTTGAAGGGTAAAATCACTGCGGGTGGGCTCTTTGGAATAATACGAATATGATTCATCTGAAATATATCATAAAATATCGTTTAAACACATCTGATTGATATTCTTTATGTTCATTAGAATATCAGAACAGTAGTAATATATTGATACTTCATGGAGTACCCCTCCTATTGTTATACTCGTGTATTGTTCACGTTTAAAAAAAGAACCTGTAAAAATAAAAAACTATATGTAGCTGATTAAGTATTTTGAAATAAAAAAAATGGGGCATTTAAAAGTTAAACTATACATCGCTTCTATTTTTGAAAATAGGTTTGAAAATAAAAAATAGGTGTATTTTAACGTTTTTATTAAACCAAAGATTTAATTATCTATCGGATTCATTCTACAGTCTACATGTTTCTATAAATAAATGTACGAGTACAAATTATAAGATTGATAATGAATATATTTGTTTTTTTACATTTAGGCAAACGAAATTAATCTGCGTTTTACAGCGGTCGAAAGATTGGATAGTTATTTAAATAGAAAATAAAACTCATTTATCTTGAAAATCTATATATTCTAATAATATTTTCGTAACAGAGAACGAATATAGATAAAGAAAAAGGTATTCAGTTCATGAAACTGAATCAGTATGATAGACTACATTTATTATAATATATATCTACTACATAAATACGTTTTACTTATGTAATTTATATTCTGGATAAAATAATTTGTGAACTATAACAACTCTTACTACAATAAATTTATTGTACATTATATAATACCACAAATTTATAACAAGCCCATATAGTGTTCCTACATATTTATCACGAATTTAACTAATACAAAGCTATGAATAATAACAACTTAGATAAAAACAATCATAGTAATTAAATTAATAAAGTGTGAATGTTGAGCTGGTTAACATACACCTTTCAAATAAATATTTTTTCATGTAATTTCATTTGTAAAAATATAACAATTACATCGCGTGAGTATACAGTTAACAATAAACTTCAATAATAACAATTTACTAAAATAATGAAATTACTATTACAATGAAAAAAAAACAAGCAAGCTGTTACTTTCTCTACATGGCCATTTAATTGTACTCAGTAACAGAGGCAGGTATTTTTTACTCATAAATACCAAAAACAGAAATATAGATAATGAATAACTTCTTATTACAATATTCCAAATGTTCGTTTTAAAGTTTTGGTATGTCGTGGATATATGTCGCTGTATTATTGTAGGGTTAAACAGTAACCCTAATTGAGTGATTGTGTAAAAGATGATAAGGTACACAAATAATATTAGATTGAAAAAAAGTTAAAAATAATCATTTATACGTGACATCGACTAAATATTTTTATTATATATCAAACAAAAATATTAAAATTATTTTATATATGTCGCTGTATTATTGTAGGGTTAAACAGTAACCCTAATTGAGTGATTGTGTAAAAGATGATGAGGTACGCATATAGCGTTAGTTTTAAAAAAAATTGAAAATAATTATTTAGACATGACATTAACTAAACATTTTTATTATATATCAAACTAAAACAAAATTACTTTATATTCAAATTTGTTATTTTGTAGGGAATTAGCGATATTTATCTTCGCGTTTTACTCTCGCTTTATTTTAAAGAATATTTTTAGCATCATGCGAAAATTAATCCCTTATAACTAACTAAAAACATTTCGGTTTTACAATTAAAGTCTAAAAGGATACAAAAAGTCAAATGATATTGTAAATGATCCAAGATATACTATACAAATTTTAATAGTTATAAATAACGAGAGATAATTCAATTTAAGAAACAATAAAACTTTACTTTCAGCTCCCTTATAGAACATATTTGAATAGCATTCGAAAACAAATGAAAAAGATCTGCGATCGTCGTCGTTGGCTTTAGTTGTCGTGTCGGTTTGTAAAAGTTTTTCCCCAAAAACCTGAAACAAAATTAATATTTATTGTCACTCTCTTATTCCTTCGATGCGTTTTGATTTCAGTCGAAACGAGATCATTCGAAAGAAAATTTTGTTAGTGTTTGAGAACTGTATACTGTATAACAAAAGATCCTTATTTCATAGTAATTTTACGTCGTCATCACAATTTACAACCAACGTGCACTTTAATTCCACTAACAATTTTACAACACAGAAAAAATAACTAAAACACTGAATATAACATACGATTCAAGGAACAAATGACTATCGGCAGCGAGAGACAAAAAGCGCTGGAGTAGTTTGGAAAGGAACTTCGCCCTTGCATGAGAGATTCGTTCTTAATAATATTTTGTACAATTATTTTAAAGTACTTATGTTTGCATTTGCTTTTGATAACATAAATCAAAATATTAACTTAATAAAGAACGCGTGTAATATTATATTGTAAACTATATAATGCATGACATTAAAGGGTTTTTTTTTATTATATAAACCCGATATAAAACTGAATATGATATTTTTCTTATTTCACATAACCTCACTCGCTATTTTCCTCTAATTGAAATAGTTTGCTGCTTTCTTATTAATAACAATCTGGAGTTCGCTTCTTCGTTTATGTAAAAACGGTTTTATTGTTTTAAGAGAACAACGTCATTTATCTCTATCTTTAACCAGTGTTAAATTACATCTGTAAAAGTTTATGGCGAACGTTTCAGTAATTCTACATGTTTTATCGTATAACACTGAATATTTCGTTGAATGCCTTACATCATAAAGCTGAGCTTAAGATCTTGAAATGTTAAATGGAGGTCTTCGAAGGACTTAACCGTCTCATAATTAAAGAGTTATATAGATTTTTCATAAAAAGGTTGTTGTCGACTTGCGGTATTGTATAACCTCTAAATGTAATGACTCTAGGAATATATAAAATTGTTTCATATAAAAACAAAGTTTCATTTTTATTTATTAATATTGCCACGTAGACTTTTTTTATATTTAAGATCTGCCACGCATATATCATTTTTAAATCTTTCGATGTAAACCCATAACCAATATAATAACATTATATATTTATCAATACAAAGTCTATATCCTAACATATGTATAGTAGATATATAGACGGTACCAATGTACTTACATTCTGTGGTGTGGTATCAATATGAGATATAGGTTATTTAATTTTGATTAAATCTAAAAGTACAAACTAAAATAGTAAAAGTCGCCCAACGTAATAAACTCGTACATATTTTTGAGACATTTAAATCTGGTACCAACATAATTATAAACGTACTCTGTAATTTTCTGTATACATCCGTACATTTAGTCTTTATCCATGTAAGGGTATATATCCATCCATATACTTTCCACTTCAAGCTAAGTTTCTAATGAAAACTTTATCTCCTATAAGTAAATTTTTTTTTTAATTATTATAATTGGATCTCAAGCCAATATATAATGGTAATTTTGTCTTGACTTCAGTTTGATTTTAATTGTATGATTACTATACTTAATATTGTGTAACCTAGTCGATACCTTTGAAATGGCAATAAAAGTGGATTAATTTGTTTAGGAGATAAGCCCAGGTATACTGATAGACAAAAAACTAATAAGTTGCAAATAACCATAACAACATAAGAATAAGCACCTATTTTTAAAGTTCAGACTTATTTTTATTTCTTTGTATTTATACTAAATCTTTTCCTAATTCTTATCTAACTTGCCATAACTGGTTTTATAATATTGCCCATATTTCATTGTGGCACCTACTCATAATACATGAGCGTGTCAATAATACAGTTATGGATTTTATTTGTGAAATATTGTGATTGTTAAATAAAACTTTTTAGTTAGTGAGCTCATATAACCTTATCTGAGATTCTAAGATACTTGGATATAGAAGAATTCAAAACAGGAATACCATTCTGTTTCCATATTGATTAAGTTCGTTTTGAGATCGAATTAGGAAATGCGACTAGAAAGGCATAATTACTATTAAACTATGCTATCTATGACAAACATGTTTTTAAATCGTGACTTTTTTCTTATAGTATCACGGCAAAATGACTGTACTGTCCCTGATGGTAAGCACAGTACAATCCAAAAACAATGGCGACCACCGAGTGACACAGTATCCATCGCCGGTCGCCGCTGTCATGCCGGCCTTCGAAAAGCTGGATATGCACAGGCTAATCCCGAAACGCGACCCGCAAAAGCGAATCACTGTGACGGGCTTTCTCGCCATATACATGGTGGTTGCGACCCAGTCAGGCTGTAAAACCCTACCACCCCACTTTCGCCATTGCCTCGTTTGTTATTCAGCAGGGTGCACCACGTGAGGTTGGCTTGGGTGTCTCAAGTCTTAGATGTTATTTGACACCCCTTACAGCTGACTGAAATAATTTGGATAAATTGAAATAATTTTCAACGTTCAAGAAATATTAAGTGTGGAGTGTGAATCACTCACCTCGTTTGCCAACATTTTGCAGGAAGAGTCGGTTAGCGACGGCCTGTCGCTGGTTAGCCTCGCGCATCTGCTTGCGTGCCACCTCGAGCAAGAGTCGCTGCCGCAGTACCTCCATCGGATTGTTGATAGACAGGGATGGCATCTTGCGCTTTGATCGCGCTCGAAGGTCTCGCAAGTCCGCCAATCTCTGCATCAACCCCAACATGCTTACGATTTTGACTAATTTTCAATTTACACGCACATACATCTAGATAGAGTAACTTATTTAGATTAGACTAGCAATTGCTCGCAAAGGGGTTTTCTATGCAGTAATTATTTTGACTATTTTTATATATCTTTATGTATAAATTTCTTCTGTACGTGTGTATGTCACTGACGTCCTCCTAAACGGCTGGACCGATTTTGATGAAATTTTGTGTGCGTGTTCCAGTGGATCCGAGAATGGTTTAGATTAACAATTGGACCCGGTAGGTGGCGCTTCGGTTGAATATTATTATTTTTGATTATCAAAGCAAGACGACGTCCGCCGGTCCCGCTAGTATACATATAGAAAAGAATAACTAACAGGCTGGCTGACTGACGGAAGAATATAGGAATTTCATCTCCTTTTTCACCACCTTAGAGGTTGAATTTTCGAAAGCCCTTCCTTAGTACTCAACTAAAAGGAGTTCACATTCAAATTTTCACAGCTTTAGCCAAGATAGTTTGGGTTGGGTATTCAATAAATCAGTTATTTTTTTATACATATAGATTATAGAGCCCTCGGGCCTTTAAATTTTCAAGATTTTAACAGTGTATAAAAGGAAAACTAATTTACCGGCATCATTTTTTATGACTAAACCCACGTTGCTAAGTGACACGGTCGCTTAACGATTTTGTGAACCATAATTATTAAGAATTAGATCCAAATAGAAAATATAACTAAAATTGAGCAATAAATAATAATAAGGGCTTTTTTTCTTTTAGAATAATAATTAATATGGTACTTGATCACTGAATTTAAATGTTCATTTTAACAGTATAGATGAGTTAGATTCAAAAATTTTCGATTAATTAAAAAAAAACGTTTTTAAAGTATGACTTTAAGCCCTTTACCTTTGTAGAACGTACAGTTTAGCTTAAGTACAGTTAGCTTTAGTTAAGCTTTAGCTTTTTTTTCCAACTGATTACGCTATTGACCAAGCAAGGTCTTAACAGCTTCACCGGACTACTAAGGCGAGCGCTTACGGCACTCAGCCGATTTTATTTTGACAACTAGCTCAAGGGTGCTCGGCACACCTCGGCTTTGGCTGTTGCCTGATACTTGCAATTCGCGACCTATCTCAGTTAACTTAAGCTAAGCTAACTATTCATACATATATGAGTTGTTGAAATATATATGTGTACCAAGCATACATACCTCAACAACTCTTATATATATTTCGTATCGGATAATATTCTAAACTATTTCAGTTTGATAAGGGAGTACAGTAAAGCGATTCTGTTTATCTATGTCGTTTATTTTTATCACGTGACTTGTACTCTTAAAATTTTTGCTACGACTTATCGGTAAATGTACCCGATATTGAACTTTAAGAATGGTTCATAAAAGTTTACAACTAATACTCGTATGAAAGTCTGAGCTTTGTATGTAATACTTATCAAATTTTATATATTCTGTGTATATTTGTTTTTTTTTCTCGAGCTCTCTAACGATAATGGATTCACAGCTTCACTGGATTATAAGTGTAACTCGTACTGGTACACATATACTTGTATATATAAAATACGGCTAATTAAAGCATCGCACTAAAGTACGTTATGAAGAATAAAATAAAAATCATAATTTATTAAGAAAACATATCGAGATGAAGTTAATTAATGACCTGGAAAGGTGACCCAGCCCTAGCACAGATTCCAATCTTATAAAGGAGCTATTATGTCTATTGAATTACGCACTTCCATGAACGTCGCAATTTACGCGTGACAGATATTCTCACAATAAATAGGTCGATGAAATATTTGTGAAACCACATTTACAAGGTGTAAAAATATTGCCAGTTGTAAATTTCTACTAGAAAATTGACTACTAATAAAATATTACCGTTATATATATTTTATAACAGCGCTATTTATAGTCAGGCATAATATTATTTATGTAACTAGATTCGTCTTATACAAAGGAGCGGATATATTTTGTTTCATTTTTCTCGTTGAAATTAGTTATATAATCAAAAGTCAGTATAAATAAGTATTAGACAATTTTGATACTGTATAGGATAATAATAAAATCTAGAATATTATTTAAATTTCATTGTAACTGATTAACACTGTTGATTTATATAAATAAAATGATAGAGGAATGAATGAATGAATGAAAAACTACTGGATAGATTTCATTCGGTCTTTTTAATTTAACTTCTTAAAGCCTCGGCCCGTAAAAAATATCATGATAGCTTCTTTTAATATAAAGTTATTAAAGTTTCAAGAAACTAGGGTTTTTATAAGCACTACAAAAGAATAAAGAATTTTTATATGCATAGTAAGTGTTATCTTATAATATTTTGTTTTGTCTTCTCTACAGAAAACCTATTTTTAAGGTAAGACATAACGCAAACATATGTCGCTAGTCGTAAACAAAATAAGAAGCGATGAGAACGAGAATCGGACTGCATGGGAATAGAGGGAAAGGGCTTTCACTCATTTGTGCATACTTAGCTAAGAATATGATATATGGTAATCTTAGAAAAATAATCTAATTACCTACAAGTTATAGTTACATATGGACATGTTATATACGAGTATACTATTTTTTAATTTTTTATAGAAATAAAACAAATATCAGTTTTAAAAACATTTATTGCCTTTTCTAGTGTACATTGATTATTTGTATTAATAGATTCGATTAATCATACATGAAACATCTAAAGTACATTTATGCCAACCAATACAAATAACGAGAATATTAAGATACACTTTTCATAAAATATTAACATTTATAGTGAAAACAAGCAAATAACGAACTTGACACAAAGTTTAACAATAGAATAACATACAGTGACTCAACAACTTGAATTTGTATCGTATATAAGCCATACAATATAACAATTTATCATTCTATGCTCTCCGATTCTTAAACTTATCTTTCGATTATACTTTCTTATACATATATTCAATATTAAGGATCGATATATTAGTACATTTTTATTAAATGAGGTTTGATTATCTAGATCCTTTTTGTACTATTTATAATCTAAACACATAAATAAATAATTCTCAGTAAACATTTGAGTGCATTATCTAATAGGTAGAACTGTCTTTGGGATAACTTAGAAGTATTTCTCTGATTGCTCTGAAGGCGCCCATTGGAATCCTGCAACATATTACGATAATTTATTAAATTGTATTACAAAACTCACTAATGTTGTTATGTCTAAGCAACTTTAAGGAAACATGTGAAAATAGTGATAAGTACAAGTGATTTCTAAGTGCATACTATACTAAAATAATGAAAGGATTGTTTTCCAAAAATGACATTAGAACTGAATGATAGAAAGTGATAGATCAAAATAGTCTTAAATATGTTTGTATTTTTTATGTTTGTATTGTTATAAACGCACCTCGTTTGCCGATGTCATTCAAAAAGTTCCTGTTAGCGTCCTGCAACATATTACGATAATTTATTAAATTGTATTACAAAACTCACTAATGTTTTACTGTCTAAGCAACTTTAAGGAAACATGTGAAAATAGTGATAAGTGGAAGTGATTTCTATACTAAATAATAAAAGGAAATTCTTTCAAAAATGACATTAGAAATGAATGATAAAAAGTGTTAGATCGAAATATTCTTAAATATGTTTGTATTGTTAAACGCACCTCGTTTGCCGATGTCATTCAAAAAGTTCCTGTTAGCAGCCGCTCGCAACGCTTGGACTTTTCTCTCCTTCTCAAGACTGAGCTTCTGGCGTAGCACTGACATGGGCAGGTCGATGGAGAGAGACGGCATGCGCCTCTTCACGCGGCCAGTCTTCTCCGCCCATGATGTATACACTCATATTAAGTATTACGGCATATTCAATGAAAATGTGTTTCTATGCATATGTTATTATTATCTATAACTAGTTAATATGTATTCTTAATCTTGTTTTCGTATAGTAATTATTATTACTTTGCCTGTGTTATGTAACTGAACCTCAGTGAATTGAAATTATCTGGTTTCTATTATACTCGTTTGATGCAGAAACTATGCTATAATTAATCGAATACCAATTTACATATGATATAATTTTATTCAATATTCTAATTTTTTGTTTATCATTAATTACTATGGTAAAATAGCTAGATAATATTTTTAATTACTAATATTTTGTAATATTCATATATTACAACAACAATACTAAATTAATTATAGTTAACGGTATCAAGGTGTGTAAATTAAAATGACCAATTAAAAAAGAACAATTTATTGAAAATTGTTTCATTTTAAAATAAATATTATACATATATAAATCACAAAGAGTTTGCACTACAGTATATACTACCTACATAAATGTCTAATTTTAAGTGTACAAAATTATTTAATACTGGAATTTGTTTGTGTTCATGGCTCGATATCAGGATTGAGGCTGATAGCTCTCGATGTTAGTTCTTCAGTTTTCAATCGATCTCGCTCCAGGTTCTACAAACAAACATACGAGTTGTTAAATATTAATTATATTTCAAAATACACATCTTGTATTCGAGATTCATGCATTCGCAGCTATTTACTTTCAATTAATATACATTAGCAAAAACATTTTTTTTATTTATCTATAAAAGCTGGTAATTAATATATTTAGCATTTATGAATCTTATGTGAACTATATAATGCTATCTAACCTCGTTTGCCCACGCGGTTGAGGAAATTCCTATTGTTTTGGGCAACCTTCTCCATGTAATGGTTATAAACTCCTCGCTGCAGTATTTCAATCGCTGGGTTCACGGAGAAAGAACGACGGGATCGTGGAGGCACCTCGCTACTTGTTACCTTGTATATTCACATGTATATTTTATATTCACTTTTCATAACAAATATGAAAATTAAACATAAAACATATTAAAAGAAATAATGCTCTAATTATAATTATAAATTCTAACACAAATATAAAGTGCTAGGAAATTAACTTTATTATTTATAAGCGGGCACTAACTCACTCTTAATGGCGTAGAAAAATAATTTTAAGTGGAGTTACCACAACACTCGTACATTTAGCGAAACTAAAATGGAGCGATATTTTGTTAAGCTTTACGAGCAAAAGAACAAAGTGCTGTAAATGTACCTTTGCCACTCATTAGGACTCAACACTCAACCCGTTCAAATGTCAACAAACTAAGTAGATAGCATAACTTTGGTCGTCAGCATAATAAGCTTTAACTAGCCAATCTGAAGTTTCTAGAAATGTTTACTAAAGTATGAGTGGAATCAATTGCCTTATACGTTTTAATATTCAAATCAGAAATATTTAATACGCAAAAATTAGTATGAAACGTTTTTAATAAGTGATTATAATGTATCTGGTTATAAGAAGATTACAGCATCAATTTACCTGCGTGTACGAAATTTGACGAATCTAGACGTTATTAAAGCAAGAGGCATAATTAAGTCACATTATTCCGATTCTCATATTAAAATAAAATCAAATCAAATATACTTTATTCAGTTTAGGCCCTAATAAGGCACTTATGAACGTCAAAGACTACCACCGGTTCGGAAAACAACCCAGACATCGAGAAGAACCGGCAAGAAACTCGATCGGATACATTTTTTAAACATATATTTCCAATACATCATACAATGCTATTAGTGGATGCACAGAGACGAGTCAATTCCAGACATCACTATCATTGACATAGTGATCCACTCTATAATATCCTTTTGAAACTAAAACCCGTTTGACGTGGCACTTAAATTTACAGTCCGGCAAATCGGTAACATGCTTTAGGACTTTATTGTAGAACCTGACACTATTACCTAAAAAACTATTACTGGTTTTGCTAAGTCTGAAACATGGGACTACCAGTTTATTACAGTTTCTAGTATTTAGATTATGCCGCTCTTTTACTAAATACAGTTTTTCAAAGTTTTTACGGACATACATTAAATTATCAAGAATGTATTGGGAGGGCAGAGTTAAGATACAGAATTCCTGGAATTTCGTTTTTAAAGATTCGCGAGGTCCCATATTATATATTGCCCGAACTACCTGTTTTTGTAATAAAAATATCGTGTCTACCTCAGCAGCGGTACCCCATAGCAGAATGCCATAAGACATTAAGCTATGGAAGTAAGCGAAGTAGACTAACCTAGCAGTGGTAATATCTGTAAGCTGGCGACTCTTACGTATTGCGAATGCAGCGGAACCTAATCTGCTCGTCAGTTTTTTGTGAGGGCCCCGTTGTAATTTAGAATCTAGTGTAATTCCCGAGAATACAGTATTGTCAACTAACCCTACTAAATTCCCTTCGATCTTGATTCTACTATGAACCTGTCTAACATTGGGTAAAATCTTATACATTTCGTTTTATCTGCATTTAGCAATAGGTTATTTAACGCAAACCAATGACAAATTTCATTTAAAGTATTATTCAGATGCCCAACCTCTGAATCTATTGTTTTGACTGTAAATATTAGAGAAGTATCGTCTGCAAAAAGCACCATGTCAGTAGAGTTATTAACCACTAGCGTTTGATCGTTTATGCATATTAAGAACAAAAACGGCCCTAAAATGGAGCCCTACGGGACATCAATTCGAGCAAACGATCCCGCAGAGGTTACCCCGTGTATGTTACCTTTCTGACAGCAATCTTTTAAATAAGAGACTAGAAGGTCGAGAGAAGATCCACAAATACCATAGTGTTTTAATTTTAGATTAAGCGTACTATGGTCAACGCAATCGAAGGCCTTAGACAAATCGCAGAATACACCAATTGCATCCTGCGAATCCTCCCAGGCTCCCAATATATGATTTATGAGCATTGCACCATCGTCAGTCGAACATCCAGAAACCTTTGCACAGTAAAATATTCAACCAATTGTTTCAGCATAATCTTTTCAAAAAATTTATTTATCGACGGAAGTACAGAAATAGGTCTATAATTTCCAAGACTAATTCTGCAGCCTGATTTAAACAAAGGAACCACTTTGTTTACTTTCATTAGATAGGTAAAAAAACAGATAAAAAATATTTTATGGTAAATACGTGTAATGCAGATACACAGCGTGCAAATTATGTAACGCGCAGTAAATATGCTATTTATGACGGAACTCAATATTGTTTGATTACTGAAAAAGTATGTATTTTGAAATTTATTTTTATATTAAATTGACGCTGGCTAAATCCGAAACGCGACTAACTAAAAAAAAGTCACTGGCCGATGTGCAGTGTGGTCAAGGTCTAGTTGGATACGGTTTTCGTGGTGTATCATCACTCAGCAAGTCTGCCAATGATATTATAACTAATATATACGTTACCTACATGATATTTTGACAAAATAAACAACACGATAACGCACACATACGTAAAGTAATATTCTAACGCCACACTGTCTTAGATGAAATGTGGAAGTGAGATGGCGTATTCTCAATCCCGGTGGTGAAAAAGAAATAGTTATATGTGGCTTTATATACGGGTGGATTGACAGGCAGCCGTCAAAAATAAGCCAGTTAGCCAAGTTTTAACAAGACGCTGTCAAAACGCTTATGACCTATCTATATACTTATAAGATCATTGATGTCTGCAGTACATTGTATATAGAATTAAAACGTTCATGTTTTGTATTTTTACAAATTATTATTTAATAAGAGTTACCAGCGTAATTAGGTTTGTAAGTTGACTAGATGAAGTCTCGAATTCATATCGTCATTAGTTCGACTAATTACAAGGTGATATTTTCATGTCTAAACAACGATGTTGAAGATAATAACGGGTGCTGAAATAAAAAACTTCTAAGCAACCTTGAGAGCTTTTAATATTTTTAATTTAGGTTCTCATTTTAAGTATAGTGATTTTTCATTAAAAATTTTGGCATATTTAGAATATTTATGAGGTTGATAACAATGATTAAATAAATAAAATAAAATTGTTCTCTTATATCTTCACTGTTACGGGATAATAAACCGACTGTTAGTCTACAGGTGATGGTGAATGTTCTTTGCATGGGAAAATATGCTTTAGGTATAGTAATTTTGAGTATAAAAAATCGATACAAAGGGATAATGATTGTCATATAATTGTTTTTATTTTTATTTTACGTTCGGTAGTAAAAAATGAATGACCTATATTTAAGTGATTATTCTAATCGAAATTATAAGTTATTAAGTTAATAATTTGCGAAATTTATATATTTTAAAAGAGTATTTTACATAATTTTTTTGAATAATATTTTTTATTACTATTTCGTTACAACATATGATTAAAAATTAACACCACAGGTACAATAATTTGCTAGTAAAAATTGAGTTTTGATGACTTCGATATTGATACAAAACGTTACTTAGAAGTCTTAAGGCTTAAATATACTTCCACCGTTAATATGTATGTAGCCATTAGGATACATGATAGAGGATATCCCTAAGAATTCATAAAAATATCAACATTTGTCACATTAAAAAAAAAATAAACCTCTAACTAAAGGAATGCACAATGTTCGTAACCGTATCGAAGTATGCAAAGAATATTCTTTGTATAAATTAACAAGAAACAACGACAAGAGACATCTGTAGTGGGCTGATTACCTTCACTTGTTTTTCGTTAATTTGCGCCGTGATGTCTAACGTACATGGGTAACTTTTTTTCTCGAACTGACTACGCTATTAGCAAGTTCTTAACAGCATCACCGGACTACAACATGGGTAAATGTTAGTAAAATGTATTATATTTACCTGTGCGTCACGTGGCATACCAGCAAGGAAGTAGACCCATGGTGCACCAGCAGAAAAGCGGTCGTCAATGGAAGGTACTGCATAACCAAGGGCCTCCTATAAAAATGAATGTGTTGTAATATCAAAAATTCTACCGAGTTGCAATATTGTAGTGTAGTATTAAAACAATGTGGTTTTATGCATCTATAATAATATATAAATATAGTTTGCAAGTATTGATTTATTATGCCGTGTTTTTAGTATATTTTAGATGTTACAAAAAGCAAACGAAAATAGCATATAACATTGCTAGGATTAATCTCAGAACTGTTGTTTCTAGTCAAATAAAATTTTTGAAATTTTATCAGCTCGTTATGTGTAAAGATAGATAAAAATAAAAACACGTGTATACATTTTCACACAACGCCATAACGTAAATAAATCTCTTCCAAACGTATGTCATCGAAATTCACCAGTGTCTCCCAGAGGGTTCGTCAATTTTCTACCCTTCGAGCAGAGTAAACACCGTTCAACAACGATTTATTCAAATAAACTATTCGTTTTTGTTCGATTTAAGAAAAAATGACATTGTAAGTTAAAGCAACCAAGGTTATTTAAGTCAACAAGAATATGAGAGTTTGCGTTATTGCATCTAACAAAACATTCCTGTTATATTTGTAATGTAATAACCACATCAATAAGTTTATTAGCATGACGTAATAGAGCTCAAAATAATTTGTATACGGTTTAAAAATAGATAAACAGGTTTTGCGTAGGTTTGAATAAACACTTCGCAGTTTTCATTCAGTGTACGGAGTTCCTATATTTCAGTATGAATTAAGTAAATATATCTTTGAAAGATTTCATTAACACATAGAATGAAGTAACAAAAACAGATTTACCTCATCCTTTTATTCATTTTCTGTTTTAATCAGTTTATGACTTCGGTGTAAACCTACTTTATGTTACTTATTTGTTATCATCCTTCAGAGTAGGTGTGTATGGTTATTCGAACTTACAAATTATTTATCAACAATTGAATTTATTGATTGTGTTAGAAAGTCGAATAATTTAGGAAAAATATCTCACGTCATCAGAAGCAGGTGCATCATATTGTACAAGATCCATCGGTGTTAGGGCGACTGGAGCTGGTGCAGCACTTGTGAT
Source organism: Antheraea pernyi (assembly GCA_015888305.1). Lineage (NCBI taxonomy): Eukaryota > Metazoa > Arthropoda > Insecta > Lepidoptera > Saturniidae > Antheraea > Antheraea pernyi. The sequence continues at coordinate 20,612 of MU159222.1, read as the reverse complement.
CGCGCTGCATGCCAGTAGAGCCGCGCACATCACTGCCCACCACATCTGTTATAAATTAACCATTACATATAAACAAAAAATTATAAAACAGGCTCGATATAAGATTATGCGATTAGCATGTTAGGACACAGCGTCGACGTCGACCAGCTGTAGGTAGTAGAGCCACGCTGAAACTATTACTGGTTTCAGCATGAATGGGTCGGCTCGACCGGCGTACTACCGTCCGACCCACAGAAACACCGACGTGAAGTAATAGTACTTGCATTGTTGCATTTCGTTCGGTCAGTGAGAGCGCCGGAGAATCACCTTCTTCCCCCTTCCCCTCACTCATCCCTTTTCCCCAAACATAGTCTGGCAACGCACTTGCGACTCGCCTCGTGTTGTTAGTGCCTATGGACGTTGGTGATCACTTAACATCAGGTAACCAACCTGTTCGTTTGCCTCCTATGACATTTACAAAAAAATTGATGTAGGTTCGAATCTTTGCTACTCAGTCGAAGCTTATGGTAAGGAAATATCGTGATGGAACCATTGCATAGTGGTAGGGTATACTAAGTCCCGCTGGCTAGCTATCACTCTCAAGTTCAAAATCTATTATCAATCATATATTGGTATGTTCCGGCAGCTGCAATTGAGAGACAGTCTCCTTCAGGCTTAACGTGTTTACCATCTTAGACTATGTCGTAATTTAACATCAAATGAAACTGTATTTAAACGCTAATACCCATCATTACATAGTATAACAACAAAGTCCTCTGTCGCCTCTAGTCTGTCTATCTATTCAAGATAAACTCAAAAACGACTGATCGTACGCATTACACCAGTAGACAGAGTGACTCGTGAGGAAGATTTTGGTATATAATTTGTCTATATTGTTTAATTATCAGTGCGGGACTACGTTCGCCAGGCCCGCTAGTAAATTATAAAAAAGAATACATTGCTTTCGCCTTTACTGATTCTAAGTCGCGTCTGTCTGTCTGTCTATCTGTTCCCGATAAACTCAAAAACGACTGTTCGTACGCATTACACCGGTAGATAGAGTGACTCGTGAGGAAGATTTTGGTATATAATTTGTCTATTTAATTATCAGGGCGGGACAACGTTCGCCAGGCCCGCTAGTAAATTATAAAAAAAAATACATTACTTTTGCCTTTACTGATGCTAAAAACAAACTTTTTCTTTTAAAATGATTATTACCGTTAGCCTTACGGACTTTAAGAGCTTCAGTGGGCTTTGTGGCGAGCGCAGAAGACCCTCAGCCAAATTAAAAACAAACGCACAACGAATTCATACTAACAATTAAAACTGTATATATTTTGTCTTGAATTTATTATGTTTATTATTAGAGTTATTTAATAGATCCTATACTATACTATACAATACTATCAAAAGGTATTATGGTATTACAATTACGATTGCACTCTGTGATAATACTTTTCTACGTCTGGTGCTATCTTCGACGCAACATTTAGGAAATTTACAATTAAGCTAGCTTTTGCCCGCAGCACCACACGCGTTTTTCAAATTGTACTTACACTGTATAAGGATCTAATGAAACAATGACTTAAAATATTATTATAAAGATGCTCATATTGTCAATATAATGAAGTTTTTGTGACTATACAAATATAATCGCTGGTCTGTTCCGCGAGAAATTGTATTATGGAACTCTTAACGAAATACTTTTAGCGTCTAAGATCTTATTAGAAAGACCTCTTCTATCTTCAAAGTTATTTCTAATAATAATGTTGAATTATAAACAAAAGTTGATAATTATTTACCTAATTAAAAATACAGAGTTGAAATCTCGATAAATTTCATGCGAACGAAGTTAGGGTTACAGCTAGTCTAAAATAGACTAGATAAATAACCTGTACTACTTCCTAAAGTGTCCGCTATCTGCTAGTGACATTCTCGTCAAAATCGGTTCAGACGATTCGGAAATTACCCGGAACAAGCAGACAAACAGACGGACAGACAGACAGACCGACAAAAATTGTAAAGTTTGCATTTTTGTTATCAGTAGCGAGTATACTTTCATATCCAATCAGTAAAAATGATATTTTGATACCACATACACATTAACATGACTTTATTTTTATTGTATATATAGATTATATTTGGCGCTGTATAGAATCTAGATTTTTTTAAATATTTCTAATCAATTCTTTTTGTTATTTTCCAGATATCAAAAAGTATAATTTATTATGTTAATTGTTATTATGAGAACGGTACTCATGTAAAACCGTTTAAATGAAACAAATATTATTTCACACGCAAGATTTCGGGTTTCATTTGATAATTTATTAAGTTTTCTTCAACGCGGAGTGAACTCATATTACTGGTAATACAATAGAATCCCATTACATAATTTTCATATAAACTGTTTGTAGTATATAAATCAACAAGAAAAATTTCATAATATCATCATCATATACAAGTATACTCGTATCTGTCGTAAAACAGCAGTTCTCAAGCTATTATTATATATCGGTATTTGGGCTGTAATTGGCAACGCACACTAACAAGCAAAACTCAGTTCTGAGGCTGCTAGCTCGTTCCTGTCTGGCCTCAATGAAGACAGTGATATGTTTTGGGTTCGGTTAAACCCTAGTATCAGGTGAACTACATGCCCATTTGCCATTTCACAAAATATCTGAAAACCCTTTTGGTACATATTTTATTTAACCAGGCATAAGTAAAACAAGTACAGTAATAAGTTGGGAAATAAGAAAGTTATTTCGTTTTCAAGTTTTGATTACTTCCTTACAAATGATAATTTAATAGAAGTAGAAATGAGTTTTCCCTAGATTTCTTTTCACCTCAGGTACCTATTTACTGAACAACTTTTAGTTTTCTTGTTTTTGTAATACAATACTCTATTAGTAGGTAATATTCCTCTTAACTTTATCAACGTAAACACACGTTTCCGTTTAATTTTATTAACTTCGTTTTGACATGACATTATATTATAGGTATATTATTTGTAGACATTGTACCTAAAAAGGCAAAAGTAATTCTTATTCTCATATGTATGAATTATCTATTATTATTGTCATTTAATATCTTGAATTTGAAAAGATTACAATATATCTATGGAAATAACAAACACAGAAAGAAGCCAGACACCATTACATAGATATTTACATTTTGAAAATTTTTACCGAATTTATTACTTGAGTAATATTACTCTCTATACTATATTACTATAATACTATAATAATACTCCATAAGAAAAGTAGAAATTATTAAACCTTTTTTTAAGAAAAACTTGTTTTCAAATTTTACCCATTTGTATGAGCTACAACTTAAATAATGTTCTTTTAAGCCCAGAAGATAACTTCGTTCCGCGTCTTCAACTTTTCATTTTCGTATATATATCATTATTATTATTATTACATAATAAAAAAAAAACAAAGTCCCCTACCGCGTCTGTCTGTCTGTCTGTTCGCGATAAACTCAAAAACTACTGAACGGATTTTCAAGCGGTTTTTGCCAGTGGATAAAGTGATCCTTGAGGAACGTTTTGGTATATAATTTGTCAAGGATTCCCAGAAGATAACTTCGTTCCGCGTCTTCAACTTCTGATGTTGGTATATAATATATATTTTTTTTTATATCATAGGAGGCAAACGGACAGGTGGGTCACCTATTGTTAAGTGATCACCACCGTATATACATATTATAAGTAGTAATGGTAATAAATTATAAGTAAAACTACCGGGTGGTACGTAGGGCACAGCAATTGTGCCCGAGTAGATCGCTACCACCACATCAGCTGTAACATTTCTAACAGTTAGTACTGTAGTTGCGTGTCGCGTTCTGGAATCAACTATTGTATATCCAGGCTCAAGCGGAGTGATTTCTATACCCGACTAGATCTATACCAATGTGCATATTATCATAAACCTAACATAGTGGCTCTCTTTTACTTTGTCAGCGCCTTGGGATCAAGAGGTTTGCAGGCCTCAGGCAGCGTCGACTAGTTATGGAGTGTATAAAATACGGTGATTATCCTCGTATTTAATTCCTCTAGCCTTACTATCAAGGACAGTTCAGTCACTTTATCGTGTATCTATAAAAATAATGATATCTTCAACTATAAAATACAGTTCCTTTCAGGTTCAATCACGCCAAAACTACTGAACGTATTGACCAAGAACTATGACCAATCGATACGGATTTTTTTGTAGATGGGCCTAGACTGTATTAACCCTTTGCCAATTTTCTTAGTCTCCAGCGAAGCAAGGGGGGATCATGGAGTATATATGTATGTATGTATATATGTATGTAATTGCTAAAATCAAGAGAAATTGTTAAGTATCCATGAAAAATTCAAATTCTATCAATTGGAGGGTGTGATGAATATTAAAATTTTAGATTAAGGTTATGGGTATACGGGATCGCTTGGGGATCGGTTCTTTCTTTACCTTTGCATTGGTAACATAATTGCCTAAAAGGAGAAATATGAATTTTTAGGCTTTAAGCTCATACATGTGCATTTCAAAGTTCACTATATAGTATATAAGTATATAAGTATCCAATAACTGCTGACTAAAGTTAGATAAAGCCTTGTAAAGTTAACGCTTTGTGTCGTTAGCCGACTTATACCATTTTATATTGAATTTTATATACATGTACACATATTTATCGATATATATTTCCGTTAAAAGTATATTCAAACAGAATAAATAAAGCAATCAATTCTTTGGATATTTTTAGAATGTAATTAGATTATGTCGTGTAGCAAACGTTACTCGACTATTTTTAGAAAGGTGTAGTTGTTATTTTTTACATACTTCAGTTTTACGGTTTCTATATTCATAATGAAACAATAATTATAATAACGGTTTTGATATTCACATTTTTAAATTATATTTTGTTATCTAAATATAATCCTTAACAAAATGTAATATGTGTTAGCACCCACCTCCGGTGCCGCTGCATCACATTCAAGAGACGAGACTACAACACGACCGGAACATTGATATTAGCGCCACCATATTATAAATATACATCGACACTAGCGCCAACATATTAGAGATATACATTGATACTAGCGCCACCATATTAGAGAGACACATTAACACTAGCGCCACCATATTAAAGATACATAAATAAGAATTATTAATATTATATAGATTTTAATAGGACTTAAATAAGAATGGATATCATTATATAGAATTGAATCATTAGTTTGATCATTATTAATAATAGTATATTCTTTGACTTCATAGTTCGGCCATGAAAGGCAAGATGTCGCTGATCTACATGTCGAAACAGATTACTAACCATATTAGAGATACATAAATAAGGATAATTATATAAAATTGTTGTATAGCTTAAATAACATTAATTTGTTCATACTTTATTATTTTTGTGTTACTTAAATTATTTTGCGGAATTATGTATAAATAGTAATCGCTTCGACTTATATAGATGGGCCTTTAAAAGGCAAGATGTCAGTGATATCTAGGCATTCTTTATATATACAAAGTACTGTAAGGCGAAGCTCTGGCCAAATAAATAGTGACTGTATCTACGAAGTATTTATTGCCATTCCTGACTGCATCGACACTATACGTGGTTAATGTCACATATGTATTCGCCCATCTGATCGTTTTTGTTCACAGAAAGTAATGAAATATATAAGTGTTCCTCAAGAACCGTATAATTCGTATTAACAATTTTCAGTTGTAAATATGTATACTGAAATAATTACTTTTTAATTTCTCGAACTAAATTCATTTAACTTTTTTATGCCTACGCGTCTCATTGCTCAAACATAAACAAAGTAAAAGCGTCTAAATAAGCTCTTGGCGGCTATTAAAATAAGATATGCTATTCATATCATCATTTGTAGAGGTTACTTATTGGAACTCAATAGTTTTACTTTAAAGTATGTTTGCTTATATATAATTTTACTGCTTGACTACAATTCCATCTGGTAGGTAACAACCCTAAACCTACTAAGAACTTGGTCTCGTGTGTTGCTATTAGAGCATACCTACTTATAGATACTTATAGATAGGCAACAACTTTTCAACTTTGATGATGGTATTTAATCAGGTGAGCATGAGAATAACTATACTCTGTAGTCTCGTAACTGTTTTTCACCGAAAGCTGCGGCTCACTCTAGGATTTGAACCCACGTGGATCAAGACTATACAAACACACTATCTCTGAACCATCATCACGTCACACGTTTATGTGAAATGAAACAAAAAATTGAAATTAACATGGAGATCACTGAATGCCGTATCTCTTTTTTTTTCTTTTATGGTAGCACGGCACAATGACTGCACTGTGCCTGATGGTAAGCACAATACAATCTAAAAACAATGACGACCACCAAGTGACACACTATCCATCGCCGGTCGCCGCTGTCATGCCGGTCTGCGAAAAGCTGGATATGCACAGGCTGATTCCGAAACGCGACCCGCAGAAACGAATCACTATGTCGGGCTTTTTCGCCATATACATGGTGGTTGCGACCCAGTCAGGCTGTAAAACCCTACCACCCCGCTTTCGCCATTGCCTCGTTCGTTATTCAGCAGGGTGCACCACGTGCAGGTGAGGTTGGCTTGAATGACTCAAGTCTTAGATGTTATTTGACACCCCTTCCACCCCAATATCTCTCTCTTTCTGGCTATTTACCCCACATAGTGGCGTGATCAGCCTTCCATACTTCTCTTATACACTTTGTTCTATCCTTAACGTCTTATTCGTAAACTATACGCTCTTTCATATCTTTCAGTACTATACCCGTCAAAATTGTTTTGGACCTGTCTCTTGATAGTGCCAGGAACAGACAGTTTTGGTAGAAACTCCCTAAATAATCCGTTGGCTTTCTCTTCACTTCACGATACCATCGCTCTAAAGTCTGTATAATATAATAAATCTGTCTAATAACTTCTCCATTCATGTGATACTTGGAAAACCTTCAGTAATTTATTTAAATATACCACATAATAATTACAAAACACATTTTCACGCTTAAATATCAAGGGCATATCAGTTAACGTGCCTGAACAGTCACTGTACTTGAAACTTGACAAGCTAACACAAAGGAACAATTGTTTGCATTACAAACATCGCGGAATATTCTGATCCTGGCAGCCCCGACCTGGTACACGCGTCAACTTAAAAACAATAAGAAAAATAAATGCTATTTTAATAAGCGTTCACAATAGAAACAACTTTCTTTAAAAACGTTATAAAAGCAGAGTAAGCAGCGTGACTTAGCATTAACGGAATACATGTTATAATTTATCCTCGATGAGATTAGTGTAGGAACGTATTGTATATGTTTTTTTAATATATCATACTCATAGGTATTGAGTTTGTCCACAATCTTACCAAAAAGACTATTAAGACAACATTTTAAGCTTATATGGAAACTAATTCTCAAGCGCAATTACCCAAATACATATATAGGTGTTTAGAGATTTTCAACCGAGAATGTTAGCTTAGAATGACGTGCCTTTGACAAAGTGATGAAATGTTATGGTTTCATTATGATATTTCCTATCACGTAAACGCAGAATGATTGTAGGAATCAAACCTATGTTGATCAACGCGTTATCCGACTACAAACGCATTAAATCATTACCGTTATGTATATACGTATATTTATTCATTAATGTATCTATAAAAATCATTTCAAGTGATAGTATCTTAATTTTGAAACTGAGCCATTGAGTATCATTACATAGTATAAAACAAAGTCCCCTACGTCTGTCTGTCTGTCTGTTCGCGATAAACTCAAAAACTACTGAACGGTTTGTCAAGCGGTTTCCATCAGTGGATAAAGTGATTCATGAGGATCGTTTTGGTATATAATTTGTCAAGTATTTTTTTTATAATCAGGTCGAGACAACGTCTGCCGGGCCCGCTAGTATTGTATAAAATATGTAATACTATCCAGAATACAATACCAAAATAGTAAATAAATCATAAATAAATATTATTTAGATGTAGGTATAGAAGTAATATCTGCCCATATGTAATAGTTACTAAGGAAAGCTATCTTCTATATCTACTATAGAAAGTTTTCCAAGTAAATGACAGAATATATTGACATAGGATTCGTCTCGACATCTAAATAAACTTTCATTGTTTATGGTTACCACCTGCCCTAATGAACTCATATATATACACCTATCTTTACTACTACTGTATATATAATTATTTCATTTGTCTTAAGAGAAACAAGAAACAATATATTTGTCAATACTAATCAAACATAATGCTCTATACATGATTGACTGATTAATATACCATAAGAATACCAAATAATAAAAAATAATGTGCGTTGAATAGTTTGGAAAATTCCTACTTATGCATACTTTGTATTCATCGGCCAGTGAAGCAAAACGTCGCAGACTGTCATTATAACACCATTCTTCATATACAATAGCCGCTATTTATTTTTACAATGCTGAATTACCACGAAATATCTCTTTTTTTATTGATTACTAGCATCTGCCCGCGACTTCGTCCGCGTGGAATAGTTATTTTGGGCTAACACAGCGGAAGCTTTCAAAGCTCAAAGCTCTCAAAGCTCAAAGAAAAAAGCCCCGATTTTGAAACATCCTCCATTAATGCTCCGTTCCTATTGGTCTTAGCGTGATGATATATAGCCTATAGCCTTCATCGATAAATAAGCAATGTAACACTGAAATTATTTTTCAAATCGGACCAGTAGTATGAAAAGAAAAAAAAAAAAAACTTGGTCCTAAATTATTCAGAAACGTAAACAATACCAAACATAAAAAAGGCAAAATAAAATCCTGCACCATGAATAAATAAGGCAGACATATTAAAATTCTTATATTGATGCTATATTAAGAAATAAATTATATTATTCTTTTACAGAAATGAAAATAATTTCCTGAACGTCTGTGGGTATCTACGTTGTAATTTAATAACTTTAAAATTCACTAAGTTAAGATCTCTCTGAAACAATTTTTTATGAGTAAATAATTGCAAAGGTTTTTTTTATGTTTCTTTTGTATATTCTTCTTTACCCCGAGATTATTCAGAAAAGAATTTAAGCTTTACGATTTACTAAATATTTCAAATTAGAACAGTACTATTCCCTGTTAAATCTTTTTTTTTATATTTTTAATTCTCCATAGATATTTCTCGACTGTGAGCTCACCAAATATCCTGAAAATTATCTATAGAAGGTTAGACATACAAATAATCTATTTACTAAGCTATGTATATTGTGTTACAGTTATGTAGATAAGAGAGGGTCTGGCGAGCTGATCTGTCCAGATAAAATAACGACCAATAATCAGAATGGTTCGCTCTTCAGTACTGAAGAAACAACTGCATAAATGTACTTTATAGATCTCTTTGTGTTATCTACACTAACTGAACAACAGTTTCTGTCTATAGTGAATAAGAATATATTAAAAACTTTAATATAACTGCTTACGTCATCTGCCTACTTAACTACCCCTACTAGTGGAGCTAGTAGTGGTAGAGCCACGTTGAAGCTATTACTGATTTCAGCATGAATGGGTCGACTCGCTCGGGTAGTACCACCCTCTCACAGAAAACCGACGTGAAGTAACAGTGTTTGCATTGTTGCGCTTCGTTCGGTCAGTGAGAGCGCCGGTGTCCCAACTCCCTTCCCCTTCCTCCTTTCCTTTCCCCCTTCCCTTCCTCCCCTCCACCCTCTCCCAACACAGGCTGGCAACGCACTTGCGACTGCTCTGGTGTCGCAAGTGTCTATGGATGGTGGTAATCATTTAACATCTGGTGACCCACTGTTTGCCTCCTATGACATAAAAAAAATGCATAACTATTATAAATCCTATTCAATATTAATAGCTAAGTAATATTATACCTACTTTAAACAACCTTACACATTTATTGTATTCGTGCAATAAAAGAAATGAATTGGATCTTGCGGTATAGTTAACATAAAACAAAATGACATATTTGAGTCTGGCTTTGACAAGCGCGTAAAGGCCACCTCTATAAATAAACAGATCTATTTTGAGATATTTACAGAGAAAAATACTGTAATCCTGTCTGTACGAGATACCGATGAAAAATCGTAAACGCTGTACTTAGTCACAGCGTTTGAATGGCCTGTGGGCCGTAATAAATTCCTTTAGATAAACCACTCTGGACGTACGTCTGTCACTCCTCCGGGCAACTATTATATTGTGTCATAACTTTCGTCCCTTTTTGATTATATTTTTAGATTATTTATGTCGTGGTCACAGAAAAATGATTTGTGTTTTGTAGCAATTTGTTTAGTACTATCAAATGCTGTGGACATGATGCACATTAATTACAATTTAATAAAAAAAACATGGTGTGTTGTAAGGACACACTATAGAAATGAAACTTATACAGGGCCACATTTTAATTATTCATTAATCACTTTTGAATAGCAAACAAACTTTACGTTTCTGTAATAATATTTGTAACCTATACTAATATTATAAAGAGGTAAAGTTTGTGACGTTGTAGGGGGTAATCTCAGGAACTACTAGTCTGATTTGAAAAATTCTTTCAGTGCTATATAGCTCATTTATCGAGAAAGATTATATGCTATATATCATCACGCTAAGACCAATAGGAACGGAGCAGTAGTGAAGAATGTTTCAAAATCAGATATTTTGCCTCTTACGAGCTTCCGCTGCGTGTTAGCGTTAGCTCAAAGTTACAATTCCACGCGGATGAAGTCGCGGGCAGAGGCTATTATTAAATATTTCATAAACTTATGAAAATTTAAAATACTTTATTCATAATCGAGAAGATCCGGTAAGACATTTTTTTTTCTTTTTTTTTTATATATATATATGAAGCAAACGAACAGGGAGGGGAGGTGGTCCTCCGGCGCTCTCAAAAGTTTATTCATATAAGGGATGGCGATTCTTGGCAAAAAAATAAAGATTTTGAAACGATATAATATAGCTTATAAAACAGGAATAAACACTGTAATCTTGAATGTACTTCCAGGAGCACACACGTTTCGCGCAAGCGGTGCGTTACAGTCCGGACGGTAGCCTGTTCGCTTCCGCCGGCTTTGATGGAAAGATTTACCTGTATGATGGAGCCACGTCCGAGCTGAAAGGCGAGGTTAGTCTATTTCCTAATTCTTTGCTTTAAGTAAAATAAGGTAGGTAAGTAGATATATACTCAATTTTATGGGAAAAAGGGGAAAAAATCAATTTTGCAAATTTTAAAAAATTTTGAGCTACCACTTACAATATTTTTAAGCTGTGCTAACAATTGGGGCTTTTAAAACACGATTAACGTAACATCTTTTCAAAACTTAATCTAAAAAATAAATATTTTTGGGTCACCATATGTACACACTATTAATTTTGGATCAGCGAATACAAAAGATGTTCAGAAATATTTTATTCGCGCATTAGAAGATTTTATACAGATTTACGAAATCATTAATATATTAAACCAGCCATATGCGTAAATCAGTTCTGCGACCGCGCGACACAAAAACGAGGTTTAAATCTTTATCTCATCTTATATTTAAGAGCAATCGCCACCGTTTCGGTATTCGTAAAACTGGTTAAATAGTTTCTGGTCAGTCCTAAACAAACAAGGACGACAGAATTTACAAATAACATATAAATTTGGTAAATTAGTAAAAGTTGTCAGTGTATGTGAAGTTAGATAAATTGTTTCATGCGTAAACATAGGACCTTGATATTATAACCCTTCTAACAAGGTTCCGTCTCAAGCGAAATATCGTTTTATTCTTAACATGTTTACAGTAATTTAAATTACAAATAAAAGTATCGTCCACATTCTAAAATATTAGATGTAAATTATTTATTACTGTCATATATTTCTTACATTACTAATACATGTATTACATATTATTCTATAGTATAAAACAAAGTCCCCTACCGCGTCTGTCTGTCTTTCTGTTCGCGATACACTCAAAAACTACTGAACGGATTTTCAAGCAGTTTTGACCAGTCGATAAAGTGATTCATGAGGAACGTTTTGGCATAATTTGTCAAGGATTTTTTTATAATCAGGGCGGGATAACGTCTGCCAGGCCCGTTAGTTATTCATATAACATTATCTAGTACTACATGATACTCGCGACTTTGTCTGCGTTGTATATTATTCCCCCTCTCCTGCAGGCATACGCAGCATACCGCTTGCCGCTTGAAGAAGGGGTTCTTCACGACAAGGAAACAAGGAACACAGGAAAACTTTTTTTTTATTTTTATATTAAACTAGTAGGCCCTCAAGACGTTGTCCGGCCCAGATTATAAAAAAATCCTTGACAAATGATATACCAAAATCTACCTCATGAATCACGTCATCCATATCGCATGAAAATCGGTTCAGTAGTTTTTGAGTTTATCGCGAACAGACAGACAGACAAACGCGATAGGGGACTTTGTTTTATACTATGTAATGATGTAGATATTGTAATATTTTTTAGATAAGAATGAAGTGTCTATGAATTAATACAAAAAGAAATTGATTGAAACCTATGCAATAGTTTTTGCGTGATGCACGCACAACGGTCGATATTTTATTTAAATAGATAAGAGTTCATCAAAAGGCTTCTGTCAGATAACAACGACGGAGTATTTATGTACCTACCACAACGAAAGCAGCTAATATATCCGACAAGCGACGTGGTGAAGCTAATTCACATAATTATGACTTTTTTTTAGCACCTATAAAGTAGTAATAAATGACATGGTAATAATTGAAGGTGGTAGAGCCACTCTGAAGCTATTACTGGTTTCAACATGAATGGGTCGGCTCGTCCGGGGTAGTACCCTCTCACAGAAAACCGACGTGAAGTAACAGTGCTTGCATTGTTGCGTTTCGTTCGGTCAGTGAGAGCGCCGGAGGCCCACTTCCCTTCCCCGTCCCCTGATGTTGCAAGTGTCTATGGACGGTGGTGATCACTTAACATCAGGTGACCCACCTGTTCGTTTGCATCCTATTGTATAAAAAAAAAACATGGATGTATATACATATGTAGCCTCATTTTCTCCCAATATCTCTCGTTTTATTTATCGAGTCGTTTACGTAAAAGATATATATATATATATATATATATATTAAATATACTTCATAAACTAACAAGCCTTAAGCTTCCAATATAAAGACTAAAAATTCGGCTGATAATCTCAAATGAAAGCTATATTAAAGTATTTCAAAAAGCAATTATCTCACTGGAATGTTTTTAAAGGGAAAACGGAACGCAACAAGTGGCACTGTCAGTGCTTTTCCGGAACGGACAAATATTGACATCGCAGTCACCGTTTCCTGCAGACCGGATGGACTTCGCACGTAGCGTTTCCTACGCTATTTGTATGACGCAGATGACGTTCGCGAGGTAATATCTAGATAATAACTCACTTTAAAACCATCTTGCTTTACATTTTAAATCTACTGTGATGACCCCGTAAAATGTATTAAAACAGTAGGTTTTCGTAAGCTTATATGAACTATATTTATTATTTTCTTACAAAAATTATGGTTAATAAAACAGTCCCTCAATCGTATGAACGTTATGAGATTTATTGAACAGTAATTCATAATAATAATAATATGTTCATACATTTTTATATTTTAATTATGAATCTTCATTTTGTAACAAGATAATTTCAAGCTACTCTATAGATCAAATCTATTATTATTTTATAAAGAATCGAACCCGCCGTATAATTTTGGAAACATATTGAAGTGTATGTGTAAGTGTATGTATAATTATATTTTTGACACTGACATGTCATTTATTTGCATTGATTTTCTATTATAGTGTTTCTATTTTATATTTTTATAATGGTTTATTATATCTAATATTATATTACTATTAGTGACAAAATTCTGAAACCACGAACCCTGAAAAAAAAACCCAGAAAACGCAGTCCTCGGGAATAGTCTAAAGTTGAATAGTTTTCCGTTACATAAAAATGGTAATATAACAAGCAAACCATAATCTTCAAGAACTTCGTTTTTACCCGGAACGAACAATTGTAAGGCTAAAAGAGCCCATCAGACTTCGTAACTTATATAATAATAATCATAAATACAGTGGTACAAAAAAAATCCCAAGGAGGGTTGATATGAGGCAGGCGGCCGATCGTAAAATTAAGCCAAATAATATACCACAACACGAGAAACATGTTGTACCGACCCTAATTATGTGGGATAAGGGTAAGAAGAAGAAGATATTGAAGTATATGTGTGTGTGAAACATGAATGAGTAAAAGGTAATATTATGTGAAAAGCTGTAAACGGAATGACTAGGCATTCAAGACCGACTTGGTCACGAACTCCTTTACACAGTGATGAAGCTGTCATTGGGTAAAATGGGGTAACTTTGACGCGGCACGTTTTTCGACGCGTTAACGTAAACCCAGTTAGTGGCCTGAGTTATTTATAAGCTGACATAACAATGATGATACAACAATGACATAACTGATGTTGTTCCTAGCAACTCACAATCACATAAGTTTTAGCATCATAATTGCCAATAAAAATGAAATAGTTCATCCTACAGCTTTGATAAACAAACATTAGCAAAACAAATAAATTACTTCAAGAGAGAGAAAAACAAAAATATAATTAAAGGTAAGGTTATAAACAATTGAATAAGAGCGAGATTAATTAATAAAAATAATATGGCTGATTTAAGTACATTGTTACGGTTTCTATTCAAACGTTTACGAGGTCTAACAAAGAGAAGCAGGTGCGTAAACAAAAGAAATATTATGATTATGAACGTTATTTGTACTTTACACAATGTAGCACTTAATAAAACTACCGCAGGTCGTTTATCAAGTATCTTTAATGTAACCGTATAAGGTTTGAAATAAGTATGGCACGGATACATACACTTTTAGTAAGGTGAGTAATTAAAATTCAAATGTATGATGAAATCACATCACGCAAAAACTAATTGATATATTTTGATATTTTTTTAAAATTTTACTTCTAAGATACTTGGTCTTTATCTAAAAAAATATCATATGTTAATTTATGTATAATAAGAGTGTAAATGTCACGTGTCAGTACTTTTTCTAATTTCGTGAAAAAAAAATTGCAGGTGTATAGGAATAACTAATAGAATACATTCCAATCATTTTTAGAAATGTCTGTCTCTCTGTTTATTTGTATAAACATGCATCACTGCTAAAGGACGGGGTTCACAATAATACCTCAAGATATCGATATAAGATATTTAATGGTGGTAGAGCCACGCCGAAACTATTACTGGCTTCAGTATGAATGGGTCAGCTCGTCCGGGGTAGTACCACCCTCTCGTGAACCGTGAACCGACGTGAAGTAACAGTGCTTGCATTGTTGCGTTTTGTTCGGTTAGTGAGAGCGCCGGCGGAGATCCACCTCCCCTCCCCTCTCCTCTCCCTCCCCTAATCCTTCCCCCCAAAGGGTGGCAACGTACTTGCAACTCCTCTGGTGTTGTTAGTGTCCATGGACTGTGGTGATCTCTTAACATCAGGTGACCCAACTGTTCGTTTGCTACCTATGACATTAAAAAAAAATAAGATAAGAAAATCGTAAAGCATACCCTAGGGAGTAACTTAGTATTTGTTTCATTAAAATCGGTCCACTTTATCAAAAGTTATTGTAGATTTAATGACGACGTAGCGTAAGTACGACAGAAAAGTAGACAAGTAAATGGACTTAATACATTCAGATGACTTATTGATCACTGTTTTTTACATAAACTTCCACGCAGACGAAGTCGCGGGCACAGGCTAGTTTAAAATAAAGTTGCAAAAGTTTATAGGACTACGATGTTTATAAGCTTTACACCTCCAGTTAAATCTAAAATAGGGCAAGCGGTGTGATGTGCATACGCAGGAGACAATATTCTTTACAAGTAAATTTTGTAAGCAAATATATTTTCTTCCTCTGTACATAAAATATATTGTTAGCATAGTGAACAACGCATACGAAGTCGCGGCTATCAGCTGGTTCTAAATATAAAACACTCAGTGGTAGTAGGATCGGTTGCTGTATTCAGGATTCCATTATGGTCGAATCGAATGTTCGAGACGAAAATCTGAAGCCTGTCCATGAGGCTAACACGTAGTCAGTAATCATTTCCAGTTTAGGTTCGTATAAATTGTCTCTTTACATCCGTTGTGATTATAAAGAAATATAGATAAAATGATACAATAAAAAAAATATTAAAATATTTTAGTATTACGACTATATTTTTATATACGTTTCCAATTATATATCAAATTTGTGATTATAATATATTTAAAATAAACTCACCATTTTGAAGGACGAAATCGAAAGAAAACAGCAGAAAATAATCTGGAAGAAGAAATGGTTTAATTAAAAAGTTGTTATGAAAACTAGACTTATGATTAATGTTAAATGCATCAACCGGTTTAACAAACCTTTCATGTGAGGTTTTCGCGGAACTGTAGTCTATCACGTTATCTTTTATTCTAAAACTTGTACTTAGACCCTATATTATGTAACATTGATATCGTTTTGTACGATACTTGTGGTCGCCCAGTGGTCAAAATTCGAAATAATAAGGGATACAAAGTTTTTTCGCCAGGTATTTATATATACAAATATAGTTACTCGTATTCTTTTTGTTTTTTTTCTTTCAAAATGCCAAAAACTGCATTTCAAGTTCAAATATTGTAACTTGTAAGGAGCAAGCGATATAATAGAGACTCATAAATAAAAGCCTCGACTCGTCTATGACATGGAAAAATAGTGAACTCTTTCCAATTTTTTTATCGATAGCACTAAATCTTACTGTAATAGTTGATAAAAAAAAGGTAAATAAAAAAATAATTTGAGAAACAAGGGAGACAACTATACATACTCTTTTATCTGCGTCTATTAGTACGAAATATTATATGTAAAAGATAAATGTAGTAATAAAGTGGATTACAAATAATAACAGTAAATAAAACGCTAAACTCAATCCGACAGATTTTAATATGATTACAGTTGATAACCAAATAATTTAAACGTCAGTATGAATATCTGAAAACTCTCTTTTTGTGTCATTTAACACAATGGTACAGCTGACATCTGACGCGTGACGTAACGCAATTAAAAAGTTTACTACATAACATATAAATACGAGTATGAACTGGTCATTTGACATAATAGTGTATATTAATAGTACAGAACACATCACTTATGCTCGGTGTTCCATGACGTAATGTAATATTCGCTATCATGTCATACTCTCAGTTCTAAAGGAAATGATCGACATGACCCAATTTGAACACTCAGGACACTGTACCGTGATAAATTTAAGTATCGCGAGCTTTAAACGAGATTGATACAAATGTATATATCATATTTACGGACAAACAATTTTACATAAACTAATTATAATAATAAGATGTTACTTTAATAATACATCGCTTTTTATACTTTAAAAGCGTAATGAAGCCTATTCTATAGAAGTTTAACAACCACACATATTTCTACAACAAAACATCAGGGCTATTGCATCTGTGTTGCGTTATGAAGAATGCTGTGGGATTTTCACAGTAGCACTTGAAACGTTCTAGTAGATTTTCGGAACTATCAACCAATAATAGTTGATTGTTAACGGTTATAGTATGAGGTAATGTCGAGTGGATTACATGCCTAATTGGTACTTGTTGCTCTAATATGCATTTGTTTATTATAAAGCTACTCTAAACATTGTAGTTAAAACACATGGACCTAGAATCAAAATAATTGTCACTGGGTTATCGTGTAATACGTAATAACTCAGTTGACTGTACAAAGGAATTCCTTACGTAACGTAGATGAGCAATTAAGAGAGGATTTTGGAAAATTTATTTCCTAAAGGGAGTAAATAGGACGCTGAAAATGATATAGTCGCCTATAGGTAATCTCATTTTGCAGACGGCTAGTAAACAATAAATTATAACATGTTATAGATAAAGATGAGATAACTAATGCTGTAGTAGTCCGGTGAAGCTGTAAAGGCCCTGTCGGGTTAATAGCCTAGTCAGATCGAAAAAAAAAAACTAATGCTGTTGAGTCTTTTAGATAATTACTATATTAAGGAAACCTAATAATCGTTTATAAAGAGTATGTATGCACTATCGGGTTTATGAATCTAATACGAGTTAAGAAAACACACAAGTATATTATTTTGTTATAAATAGATATAAAATATTCTAAAAGGCATAGAGCCATCCCGTTGGGCCGACAGGTAAATAGTTCACTATTGTTCAAGATAGATAACATTGTTTCATAAAGTATTTTAAATGGTCCGCCGTTAAAGCATTCTTGAATCTCGACAATGACAAAGCTTCTTTTTTAAACATTTTATATACTCGTAATTATTACATTGATTACATAATATTAATATATAATTACATACACGGGTATACAAGTAGATAGATAATGGAGTTTCGATCGAATGTCATCATCATATTATTGAGGGGTCAGTCAGGAGAATGCAATCAGCTTGTGAGTGGTGAGTGTGGACGGGAGCGAGTGAATAAGGCTTTTGTCTACGGTGCTACCGTAGAAGCTGATCGATATTGTGACAAACACAATAAACACTTGACGGTAATTAACTTGCTGAATTTGATTTTCGTTATACTTTAAAATCTATAAATATATTCGAATATAACACCACGTAGCTATGCTACTTTCCCAACCGAATGAAGACATATTTTATACAAATATAAAGTATTTATGTTAGTATGCATGTAATATTTGTTTCTTTTTTATGAATATGAATGTCGACCTACGGAAAATATATACACTTTTAGTCAGTTACATGTATAACTCATCAAAAACTCCGTTACTAAATAACATACTCGTTATTGCTTTGTTATTTTAATAAATATTTTAAAATATTCTTTTGTTATTTTATGTGTTTATATATAGACTTTTTTTATATCATAGAAACAAACCAACAGTTGGGTCACGTGATGTTAAGTGATCACCGCCGTTCATAGACACTAGCAATACCAGAGAAGTCGCAAATGCGTTGCCAGTCTGTGTTTGGGAGAAAGGCGAAGGCGGGTTGCAAGAACAAAACGCAACAATGCAAGTACTGTTACGTTCACGTGGGTGTTTAGTGTGGGTCGGGTGGTAGTAACCCAGCCGACACATTCACAGTGAAACCAGTAATAGCTTCAGCGTGGCTCTACCACCTAACAAAAGACTAGACATTCATAGTGAATGCAGTACATATATCTATACATTAAAGATTACTATGTTAATTAATCAACTATTAATAGCAGTGGATTACCGCATAAAACCATTTGTCGAAATTACACATTCTAAAAATTAAACGCATTTATAAATAATTCGTGAAACTGACAATGTTCGAAAATTAAATATAATAATACATTTACAGTGGGTTGTTTGACGTACGCTAACCAGCGAGGCAGTCGCTTAGCGTAGATGTTGTTCATTCTCACATGGTTTTTATTGTTATATCATTTTGTCGACAACTCTGGGAAAATGCTGTTTTGTTGACACGTTTCAGGTGCATCCCGTAGCTGTGTTTCAAGTTTATTAAAATGTGAATATAACTGTAAACGTTTTAGTTTTATAGTATTAGAGAAATTAGATTACTGTTTCTCCATTATTAATGCCTGGCTTCTGAGATACTCGGTTAAACTACCAATAGTTATTGACTCAACAAAGTTATCCATAAGATTTAACTGTCAAGTCGCCCGTTGAGTTTTACTGACATTTCTCGTATGAGTGTGTGTTCAGAAACGCAATAAGACTTGTTATCGAACCGTTAACGCTATTCTACAGATAAACTACAATTAAAGTACCTCAGAAACCGGGCATACCTCGGTCTCCTGCTATGCTATCTGTCTTATATTTTATTTTGTTCTTACTACTTAGCTTATATAAAATAGCCAAATAATCTGAAGAAACATAAACACTTCTATTTTATTTACATGGATCTTCACTTCATATTATAAAACAAAGTCCTCTGCCACGTTTGTCTGTCTGTCTGTTCGCGATAAAGTCAAAAACAACTGAACGGATTTTCATGCGGTTTTCACCAGTAGATAAAGTGATTCACGAGGAAGGTTTAGGTATATAATCAACGTCCGATATGCCCGTTAGTATAACAATAAAACTAAATGTATGTAGCAGCGCCTACTTGGCTAATTCTTTTCTTTTTGTGTGTGTAATTGTCAGGACAAGGTTTATATGAAAGAAAATATTTGAAAAATCCTCTGGGAAAGAGAATAATTTCGATTAAAAAGTCCCTTTTATAAAAATGAGTAAGACAGGAGACATAAGGGAGATTTTCAGAGATTATTAACAGAATTGATGTTCAATTGTTCAGTTGCCATTTTATTTTATTAACAGGTTCGTATTGTAAAGGGAAGATTTGGTATCTTTTCATCGTTAGTACATTCGTACGAAGCCGAGATGGACAGTTGTAAATAAATTTTTAGTACATATTACAAAACAAAGTCCTCCGTCGCGTCTGTCTGTCTGTTCACGATAAACTCAAAAGCGAATGAACGGATTTTCATGCGGATTTCATTAATGTATAGAGTGATTCACAGGGATGGTTTAGGTATAAAATTTATGAAAATCTTGTTTAAATTGGTTGAAATATAACGATA
>MU159221.1:139524-278691 GCA_015888305.1 Antheraea pernyi | reverse complement strand
CAATTATGAAGTGATATATGTCTTCACATATACAAACACATATTTAAAGGTCGTTTCTATGTATGTAACGTAAATAAATATTTACTAATCAATCTAAAGTAATCAAATACTAATAAATAATTTTAGAACAGGAAGAATATATGGATGGTAAAAGGAAAAAGCTTACAAGGAAGCTTATGTATTAATTCATGTGTTTGCAACTAACGCCGCACGGCCCGCCACGTTCGATGCTCGATTTGAGCGTCCACCATAGAGTAACAAACCTGCGAGTAATTGTGAGTGTAAGCCGTTTCATAATTCTATGGCGTCCACTCTGGCCATACTCTTACTCATTCCAAATGGCAACAGATTAGCTAATTATAAAGAAAATCTTAGTGATGAAACTTGAAAATCTGGAAATATTTTTCTGGTTGAGAAATCCACAGTTCCATATTTTCCCACAAACAGTGATACTACAAGAACATTAAATTCCCAAGTTCAGGTTTTCTCACGATGTTTTACTTCAGCGTCAGCCGATAGTGTTAACAATTTAAATTGGTAAACATACGCGAATTCCGAAAAATACGTTGGTATATGCCGCGGTTCGAACCTGCGGACATCGTATTGATATTCCACCGGTCAAACCACATCAGGGCTATAATACAGAATGTATTGTATATATTTCAATAATAATTATTATATTTCAATTTTCGTTCCTTTTAGGGCGAACAATGTAATAGTGAAACACGCTGTATAGTCATACTGCAATAAATAATACAGTGTAGGTAATAATAAGAATATGTAATACAGATGTAACATCGTAATATAGAATGTTTTGGACAATTAAATTTTATTCGTCACATTTGAGATGCACAAGTGAGTTTTATAGTTTGTAATTAAGCGCGTTATATAATATTATGGATGCATCATTTTTTTTAGTTGTAAATTATATATATTTCTGTGAGAGGTGAACCGGCAGTGAATGTTTTATGATGTAAAACTAAAACTAGGGCTTATGCTTTATATTTATTATTACCAAATTGAACTCAGATAAAAATATGATTACCGATTATATTATTTTATTTTAAAGATTGCGGCCAGTTTCATGAATCTGTTGCAAAGTTGACAATTTAATGTAGGCCTGCAAAAATTTAGAAAAGCTAGCATTCGTAAAAGACCAGCATGATTTTAATACTAAGAACAAACATAAATTGGCCACACCATATTTCAGACTCAGAACTGTAACAGTTTTTCAGGTAAAACGTTTAGGGTTTTACAACAAGGCAACTTCTCAGGGTCTAAATTGAATATAGCATTTTTAATTGATTAGTTTTTCAGTGACTGTTTTACGAAATATTCAACAATTGGAATTAACATTTACTAACTAAATATTGCTTTTAAAACTTGCAGAAGAATTCTCTTTAACCGATGCGCGTTATAGCGGTCAAATCTAAAAGTCACGGTCGATGTTCGGCGTATTCACTTTCGATGTAGAGTCTCGCTGGGTGCAAGAGAAAGGTGAATGACGATTAAATCTTAATCGTTTGTGAGGACATTCAATACTTACTATTATTATAGAAATACGTTTGTTAATATATTTTTTGAGGTTATCTGTGGTGCTGTTTATTCGATTTTATAAACTCTTTCACTTGATGATAGAATGATATATCCAGACTGATGTTTAGATTTGTCGTTATTAAGTTATGTATTGTAATATAACGCGGGTGAACACGTAAAAGCCTTACTCATTGTATATTTAGATATATCATTATTTGTATGTAGTTGGGGACAGATTTGACTTAATACCTATTTGATTGATTTCAATGAAAATTATATAAAAAAAATATTCCTTGTGACTACAGCTGATGTTTGTACATATGTTTTCTATGTATGAAGTTATTATTATGCTATATTTTGTTAATATTAACTCTCTATATTCCAATTGTTTTTTAATTCTACTTTTGGCAAACAATCTTCTAGATTATTACTGCTACTGTCGAGTAGATAATAATATTACAAGTGTCGTGTGATAATTTCAATGTTCTAACTAGACGGCGGTCCCCGTTTTAGAAATTTTCATGGAGTTTTTGTGGCATCTCAGTATTCATGCTCCGTGGTATTGTTTCCCATTCACTTCACTTACGTACAATAACCAAATATATTACGTAAAATGCCATCAATATTACAAAATATAGAGTCAAATTACACAAAATTATGAATAAAATATAAAAGCCACTACATGACAGACTAAGAACTAAGTTTTAATGGCGGTAGAGCTACGCTGAAACTATTACTGGTTTCAGCATGAATGGTTCGGCTCGTCCGGGGTACTACCACCCTCTCACAGAAAACCTACGTGAAGTAACAGTGCTTGCATTGTCGCGTTTTGTTCGGTCAGTGAGAGCGCCGGAGGTCCACCTTCCCTCCCCTCTCCTCTCCCTCTCCCTCCTCTAACCATTCCCCCTAAAGGGTGGCAACGCATTTGTGACTCCTCTGGTGTTGTTAGTGTCGATGGGCGGTAGTGATCACTTAACATCAGGTGACCCATCTGTTCGTTTGGCGCCTATGACATAAAAAAAAAACCGCCTAAACTCTGTTCCGACCTGTGTTTTTAACTATTATGAATTAAAATAATTAACTAAAAATGGAACAAGATTTTCTTACGTATTTCGTTTTCAATGACATATCCAGAAACGTAAACAACATTTTTGTTTGAGTATCATAATCATAGCATCTCTACATAATTTTAGTCTCTTTAATTATAATTATGTGCACTTATGAGTCTCATACATGCCCGTGCATGTTTGACCCACAATTTTAAGTACTAAACAAGGTAATTAGCAAGTCTTTGCGAATAACTATAATTTCTCAGGTATTTTAATTCAACGTTTTCCACGTATTTACTATGAAACATTAGTTAGTATTATATTATAAGTATTTTTATCTTCTTCAAGACATATAATAAGAATGTAAATCTAACGTGTCTATACTCTATACATTTTTGCAAAATTATTTTGCAGATGTGTAGCAATAAGCAATAAAATACATTTCAATCATTTTTAGAAATTTCTGTCTGTCTGTTTGTATGAACACGCATCACTGTTAAAATACTGCGTTCATGATAAAACCTTTATAATATATAATAAAACATATCCTGGAGTAACATTTTGTGTGTGTTTCATTAAAATCGGTTGAGTCTATCAAAAGTTATTGTAATTTTAATGACGACGCGACTTAAGTACGAGAGAAAAGAAGATAAGTAAATGGACTTAATACATTAAAATAACTTTATTAATCGCTGTTTTTTATATAAGGTTTCGCGCGGACAAAGTGGCGGGCATAGCCAATTAGAAATAAAATTAGTATATGCAATAAGCATGACTGCTCTTTAATTATTAATATAAATTCAAAGTTACAAGAAGTTGCATATCGATCATATAAAAATAAGCACGTGTTTGAGACATGATTAACTGTTGTTCTGAATACCACGTTTTATCTCGAGAGTAGATGTAGATTCAGATGATTTTATAAATCAGTATTTTTTGCATTTAATTCTACGCGGACGTAGTTGCGGGCACAACTAGTATGGTTATAAAATATAGATCCGACAATTATTATTTAATAGGAAACGCGTGTGAAGCCGCGGGAAATTGTTAGTACTTTATAAGTTCGCTAACAAATAGCACATCTATTGAGTGTCCTGTATGCATTACTACACTCTGTATGTATACATGTTTGTGTTATAATATTGAGAGAAAGTAATTGCATGATGTTACGCTGTGCCGCGCAAGACACTGACATCACTCGAAAGTTCTACAATATTATTTATTACGATCATATATTCACTGTTATTCTTATAACTACATAAAGGCAGATATTGATAAAGCGACATTTCGGATTTTCTCCCATTTCTTGTTCAAATTCAACATTAATTTGATCATTTTGAAGTTTCATTTTTATGAACAAACTAGCGGGCTCGGCGGCGTTATCCAGACCTATTAATAAAAAAAGAACCATGACACATTATATACCTAAGCCTTCCTCATGAATCACTTTATCTACTGGTGAAAGCTTCACGAATAACTGCTGAGTAGTTTTGAGTTTATCGCGAACTGACATACAGACAGACGTGGTAAAGGACTTTGTTTTCTAATATGTAGTGATAGCATGTGTTAACAACAAATATTTCATCGATTGAACTCTGTATTACTGTAATTATTTTACAAAATATTATTGAACAAAAACATCATCAATAACGCCACACATAAAAAAATAAATTTCCGTCGTTCTTCATCTGTCACCTTGGCCATCTTCAAATGTTGCCAATATATGTATTTACGAATTTGACACATTGTTGCGATGCTGGCTCGATGATATCGTGTTTGAAAACCGCCTCGATAGAAGTAGCTTCGAGTCCTTTCGGTGAAGGAATACATCGTGATCAAACCATAGCATAGGGTTTTTGTAAGTCCCTCTGCCTTGCTACCACCTTCAAATTGTAAATCTGTCTTTAAGCAACTGTTGGGGTGGTCCGGCACCTACACTTGAGAGCTAATTCCTCTTTAAATTTAGCATGTTTACATCGTCTATTAACATCAGATGAAATTGTGCTCAAACGCTACATCTATTAATCGTTAAGAAAAGCTTTTGGTGCTGGAAAACGTTAGAGTTTTGAAATACATAATTTATGGAGTAAACAAAGATCTAAAACGACCACAAAAAACTGTTAACAGACGCTTAGTTTGTTCATTCGTCCGTCGTAACGACATACGTTTGTTAACATCGTTTTATATTTTATTGTGCATTGTGTTACGCGTACATTTGTGTTATTCCAGTATATTTCGCAGTAAAATTGGTGATTTTTTCATTGGTACATACGTTTGAAGTGTATTTTAAGAGGTCAATGGATAAATGAAAATGATCGAGCTGCTTTAATTAATTCAATCTTTATATCAACTGCACGTCTATCAAATAATAATTATAGAAAGTGATTCTTTACACTTGCAGCTTACAACTACTAGACTATACGATGTTATTACAAAAAAGTTAAATACGTATTGAGCCCTGGCTTTAAGAAGATCTCATATTAAATGCATCGCGGTCGCTGAATGTTCGCCATCTTGTTCTTTCTCTCTTTGGTTACTTTAGGTTAGACTTGTGAAAAAGGATAACGCGAACTTTCCCAAAGCCGAGGTGTGCCGCGCACCCTTGAGCTAGTTGTCAAAATAAAATTGGCTAAGTGCCTTAAGCGCTCGCCTTAGTAGTCCGGTGGAGCTATTAAGACCTTGCTTGGTCATAGCGTAGTCAGTACGAAAAAAAAAGCGAACTTGCCTCGGTCGAGCACGGTGCATTTATTAGGAAACTTTTTTTAAACCAAGTATTTAATACGTATTTAACTTTTTTGTAATAACACGGTTAGGGTTCAGAGGACAAAGCGCAGGGTTTAACGCTAAGAGTAAGAAGATGTCTAACTAAAAAAAATATGGGTTCGAAAACTGTTTTGACTACATTTTTATTAAGTATACCTACTGAGCTTCCATGCTATTCTAAATATATTATACTAGCTTCAGCCCGCGACTTCGTCTGCGTGGAATTGTTACTTTGGGCTAACACTAACGTTAATTTTATCGCGGCTTCG
This sequence comes from Antheraea pernyi, assembly GCA_015888305.1. Lineage (NCBI taxonomy): Eukaryota > Metazoa > Arthropoda > Insecta > Lepidoptera > Saturniidae > Antheraea > Antheraea pernyi. The sequence goes on along the minus strand of MU159221.1, from coordinate 273,074 downwards.
TCTACGTAGAAGGTGAAAATATATTTAAATAATACGTATGTTAACCCCGATTTTGAAAAATTCTTCATTGGCGCCTCCGCTCCTATTGGCCTTAGTCTAATATATAGCTCAGTATATATCTATAGTTCAATATATATATATATATAGCTCAATATAGCTAAAATATAACACTGAAAGAATTTTTCAAATCGGACTACTAGTCCGAGATTATCGCGTTCAAGCAAACAAACTCTTTAGCTTTATAATATTATAAGTATAGATATATTATTATTATATTTTAGTATATAAAATAAATAATGAAACAAAATATACATATATGTTGTGTTATACATATATATGTATCACGCTTTAGGTATTGATAAATATACTATAGATAGACAGAGAATCAAAATTTATAAATTACATAGATAAAGTCTTCTATCGGATTCGATAACCACGACACTCAACGTAGTGGCAGCAACAAGGCGCTCGTCTTCTTAAGCGACTGCGCCATAATCGGAATTAAATGGAGTGCATTATAAATTGTTACCTCTTTAATCTATGTTGGTTACACAACAGATTGTGCCTCTCGGTCGGCCTTTAACCGATTCACGATAAATCTCAATGACATACGACAAGGCTTGTTCAGACTTCAGGTACGTATTCAAGCGTTAGTAGTATTGGGTAAAATTATGCCCAATCTTATTAAACAATTTTTGGGGACAGAATTTCTTGTAACCATACATAAACCAATTTTCACGAGACCAAAATTTATATTTCTTTGTCAATTTGTTAAAAACCAGTAATATATAATTAAGAAACAAATATGAACTCTTATTTATCTACAATGAATACATTAGTACTATGAAAAAGCAAAGTTTATGAATATGTTTAATGAGAAGCTCTGTGACTATACTTTTTTATACTTTACTAACTTCTGCTCGCGAATTCGTTCGCGTGCAATAATGACTTTGGACTAACGTTTACTTTAACACCCGACTTCGTTTACGTAGAAGGTGAAAATATTCTTAAATAATACGTTCGTTAACCCCGGTTTTGTAACATTGTTCATTGTTGCTCCGCTCCTATTGATCTTATTGTGATTATATATAGCCTGTTGCCTTTGTCGATAAATGAGCTATCTAAGACTTAAACAATTTTTCAACGGATTAGTAGCTGTTGAGATTAGTGCGTTCAAGCAATCAAACTCTTCAGCTTTATAATATTAGTATAAATAAGCATTAGCGTTTTGACCACAATCTCACATGATGTTAAATAACGTTGTGGTATAAGATAGTTAACACGTCAAGCCTAGAGCAGTGCTGGCTGTCAAGTATAGCTGTCTGACCACACGTATTGTTGATTGGCGACAAACTTTCAATTTGAGTGTAGTAGCTAGCCTAGGATTAGAAAAGGACTTACCATCATGCCATGGTTTCAACACAATGTTTTCCTTCATCCTAAACTACTGTTCATGCACAATGGTTCGAAAGTACTTCGGCCAAGCGGTGTCAGAACATGCTAACCATTTACCTACTTCCAATTCATTCAATTCTAAAAGTTCTGTTAACCGATAGAAAGCTACGTGAAGATAATTAGCCTAGGATATGTTTAATTTTTACATCGTATGTAAATAAGCATTTACGATCTCATGTTTGACGATAGTAATATAGGTATAAAAATAAATGCCCAGCAGACACTACTTCAGATAAATGTTCGCCATCAATAATGATAAAATCCAAATTCTGTTGACTATGCTTCATAACCCATACCGATGGCATATATACAATAACTGAGAAGCGAAAAATTCTAATCTCATCAGCAAGTTGTTTCCCCCTTCTGGGTGATATTTTTCAAAGCATTAACATTCAACTACGCCAATTTCAATCAAATTTTAATATATTGATATTAAAATATTCCGTTTTTATTTTGGGGGGTCAAACCCTCCGTATGCGTTTTAATTCCGTAGCCCACTTACAGTGAAATGGTCGTGACGGACCCGATCACGACGGATGCGTCGATTAAGCAATTTCGGATGTCTGCGGATATTTTTGCGAGTGAAATATCGGCGAGAAACGTATGCAATTGATAGTTACAAAGGTCGAGACAATTGATCATGAATTATTACTACAGATTAGGGATTGTAATAAAATTGGTACATATCAAAACACTGGAGAATGTATACAGTAATACGGACTGCTCTAAAAAGTATGCTAACAAGTTCCGTGCCAAGCCAATTTTGCTTGACATATTCTTCTGGCCATTTAATATTTTGCCAAACAAAAGATGTATTTTTTTCAAACTGTGCACCGTATTGGTCTTAGGGGTCTTCACAGCTTATCCGGACTACACTATGTATTATGACACAATATGACGTTTCAACATCATACATAACATGATATAAGTAATTCTTTCGTTTTCAATAGTTAACAAAGCGTGTACCACCGGTGGTACACATGGCACAAAACGTGTTAATTAGCATCGTCTTCTTAAATAACAACCAAAGTTAAATCTCATCGCATCTATACGTCTTCCTTTTTACAACCGTGAAGACAAAGCTACAATCGATTTATATATTCAAATCACCTATATCTTCATAAAAAACATCGGTCCTTCGTAACATTGTGTCCATATTTAGTCACTATTTAAATAATTCACAATACCGCATCTATTATTATTCAATTAAATGAAAGTACTGGCTTTCTCAATAAATGTTTTATTACGTAACAGAAGAAGCAGACGTACAGCGTACAGTCTATCTAATGATAAGTGGTAATTTATCAGTAAACAAACTACAGTCCCAATGCCTGCGACATATATCAGACCAAAACTGCGAGTCAAGCGGAGCCGATATATTTCGTAGAAATATATGTGTGTATTTATAGTTTAATTGGATATATTTTCTCACCTTTTTATTAGTCTTCGGCTGTCTTTTACTTTGTTAAGTAGTTATTTTGGCATTACAGCTTAACTCTTATAATCTTTATATTGCTTTTGAGTTATTCCTGTTAAATGTTATGATTACTTGATAGCCTCTATAGTAACTTGTAATCATATTGTAGTAGTGTGATATGTAAGATCGTGAGTTCTAATACCTTTTTTTTCTTTTCAGATTCATATCCATCAACATTTAAAAGAATCATTGTCCAATAAAATAATCGGTGAGTCAATTATCATGTATATTAAATAATTCTGTTTTGTTAATGTAAACGAAAGGTAAAGGCTAAAAAAATGAGTGCGTGTAACCGTCACACGCGATTGTAGTAAAACTTCTTTGGCGTAAACATAACCAAAACTTCTATTTTAATTTACTTCGTTATATATCGTAGTAATCTGTTAGTGCTTTTCTATATTTTATTTATTTTATAACAAGCTTTTCTATATTTAATTTATTTTATAACAAAGAGTTGCTAAGAATATTTCTTGTGTTATTTAAGTTCCGAATTAGCTGATAGATGGCACTACAGATAATGCAGCTTTGATTTAATCTGTTACTTACATACATTGAAAAATACATTGAAAATGTACATAATTAATTCTTTTGTATTACTTTATATTTGTTTATAAACTATTTATTGACAAAATCAATAATATTTAAAAACCGGATGGTACAGAAACGTGACGCCTTATTGCCGTAACGGAGTTCCGGTGCATTGTCGTTCAGTTACCTCCTAGTCGTGCCTAAAAAACGGTTTGGATTCCTAGGACTTGCCAGTCACTTCACCTGCATTTGTATCTTTGCAAATATGATATATGTTACCACCGTATAATATGTTAATGTAATGTTTTGTGCAACGTGCGCCGGGATTACTCGCAGACGTCAGGATCTTATTATATGTATAAAGATAGTATTATAACAATTTGAATCTCTTGTAAAGCGTCTTCTCGAGGAAAGGAACGGATTTAATGACAATGTTAGCTTATATATTAGTGATTTTAAAGGCCAAGGAAAATGGAATAATATAGGAATTCCTATATGTTACCACCATATGTTTAGTACTAGTATGAGAATATTTATTTAGCTTCTCTAATATGTATTTTCACCGTCACCCAAAACCAAATATAATTAGTGCAGGTGATACCCGTTATATTAAAATGTAGTCAAAGAGTAAGGGCGCTTTCAGTTTAGGCAGCAGTACGACCTAAAACGTCTAATTCGGAGTGCGATGCGACTGTATTTTAGTGATGTCTACCAATACTTACATTTGGTCAATGCATGGATTCAGACGAGGAAGGGTTATTGTAGTTCTGCCCTTATTAAAAAAAAATTGATTGCAGAAATAAATGATTACCTGGATTATTATTTTCATTCGTATTCTTATTTTTAAAATATTTGTTAATTTTTTTACATTTATCTTCCCAAGTCTTTTATTTTGTATAAGATTAAAATAATCATCGTATTCATTCAAGTTTCATACAGCGAGCTGGGCTTGCATTTCGTCTATAATTTTTTCTATTTTTTTGTCTTCCATAGTAAGAAAATAGGCAAAGTTATTTATTTTACAACACGTAACACTCGATGAGCCCTCCACGCTAGCAAATCAAAAAAGAGGCACATCGCGATCGTGGTCTTGTCGTCCTGCTAACGGACGTGCACCGGACTGCTCTCGTCCGTTCTCGATTCTACTCATTTTGTATGAAAAACATGACCGGCCATGTGCAGTGCGCTGACTGCCCTACTGTCGGGCGGCAGCAGTCCGATACCAACCGGTTAAATCAAAAGCGTCCTAAAGTCTTAAATATTTTGTCGGTGGATATTTACATGCAAAACAATTAACATTGATTAGCATTAACAGATTTTGTTTCCACAGTCAGTACGATTTTTGTTTAATAGCTGACAATGTTTGTACAACCTTATAACCTGATAAATCATTATTTATGATGAAGCTATGAACAATTACCTATCTATCTATGATACATGTTATTATAAGTAACTTAATACATATATATTAAATAACATGTATTTTATTTAATGAGACCAAACAATAACAGGTCAACTATTTTTGTTAGTTATGCTGACAATCACAAACAACCAATAGAATATGTGAAACATGTTCACACAAAACAATCAACTCTTGTTGTATGTGATTTAACAAACCACCTATTTTCGTGTGTTTTATTTTAAATAACCTATAGTTTAATGTGTTTTATATTACATATTCTCCTTTTAATTTTGGGATTTCGTACTATAAACCAAAATCTCAGGTTCGCTTTCAAATTAATACTAAATTCTCTATTACTTTTCTTAAATATAGAACTACTACTATATTATAACACTTAAAACCAAAACACCACAAATATTCAGTACGAATAGAGTTTTAAAACCAATTATAAAAAAAACACCCCATGTAACTAAATACTAATGCATCAATTAATTTCATTCGAACTATGTTATAATCTGGTAATAAAATTAGCACATAAAAACAATAACATTATAGCAACGTTCAAATATCATACTAATTATAATTACACGCGCTGCTTTATACGAAATAAAGACTAACACCGACTATTTACATAACAATAACTACATGAGAAAATTCATTATAATTGGTACAACTACAAAGATAAGGTATGTCGTTTTAAAACAATTTCAATTGATATTACGCCTGAACGAGGTCAAGTCTTGCGGTCCCATTCTTTCAAATAATGACATATATAAGATGCCAATGTGTAACAAAAGACGGTAGACATATTGGGCACATAGGGAATTATTAAAATAACTTATTAGAAGTTAATCTTACATAGCCCAATGCATTTAACTTCTTTTCACCGTTAAGTATCAAGAGAATTTAGTGTTTGAATCTATAACAAAATGATTGTAAAATGTCTTCTTTGAAGAAATTAGCAACAAGACATTATTTTTTTTTTTCGAACTGACTATGCTATTGACCTGGCAAGGTCTTAACAGCTTCACCGGACTACTAAGGCGAGCGCTTAAGGCACTCAGCCGATTTTATTTGACAACTAGCTCAAGGGTGCACGGCACACCTCGGCTTGGGCTGTTGCCTGATACATGCCATTCGCGACTTATCTTTTTTTTTTACTTGGGGAAATCCCTTATGGATACACCACTCCCTCGGGGGAGAGAGTGGGTTATGTCCGACTCGCACGGACTAAAACCCCACGGTGTACGTCTGCCACTATAGTTGGGGCGACATGATATCTCTATAGATTTCATCGTGCCGCCCCAGCGGTTGACCCAGCAACGAAAGTTTTGTGCCACTGTGTCGCGCGAGCAGCGCACTCAAGGACTCCACGCCGAGGGAACGGACCTAGACTTGAACCGCTGCCTAGGGAGCCTAATCTGGTGCCACATGACATTAAATCATTGTATTTTCTATACCACAAGCTGTTTCTATTTATTGTGTACTGTTACTTTCGTATTTTAAAAGTAATCGTTTAGTCAATAAACGCAAGTAGAGGGAAGGTATCTCATATTTAGATTAAAGATTCGACTGGCAATTTTAATAGAATTAGATTCGGACATAATCGAAGTCAGACAAAAACAAAAACAATCCTGTTTTTTTATTATTTATATAATTTAGTGTTTGATCATATTCTCATTTAAAGTGGCTATGTGGTCTAAGATAGTAAGCACGCTATGCCGAGAGAAGGCTCTAAAGTGCAGTTGCTGGAACACACATATAAGTTGACAATAGTATTTTAGCGTCAGGGTTTAATCAGTGAAGTGGGCATAACAACCAAAAGTTTTTGCTTTTTACATGGATCCGAATTCAATCGACGCGGTGTCCATGTCATGCTAACACGGAGCCTTAATAGTTTCAAAGCTTTGTTCCAAGCATTGCTACACACAAAAATATTTGCGACTAAAAAATGAAGAAGTAGAAATATTACAACATTCATAATATTTACTAACCACCGTACAGAGATCTTATTATTGTATTGTTATTGCAAATTGCCTGTATAATATCAATACCACAACCATATTTGGTATGTAACTATCATCCTATTGATCTTCTTTAAGGATTATTATTATAGTATTTCATAGACCATTATGTATTTATTTATCATCAAAATCTTATTAGTCAAGTTATGCAACCTTAAACGAAATGATCTTGAGGTTTTAATACGACTATAAGCTCAAATATAGTTTTAATCCCATGATGGCACAAATCGAAAATACTTTATTCAGTTTAGGTCTCATGGTGGTGGAGCCACGCTGAAGCTATTACTGGTTTCAGCATGAATGGGTCGGCTCGACCGGGTTAGTACCACCCTCTCACAGAAAACGTACGTGAAGTAACAGTGCTTGCATTGTTGCGTTTCGTTTGGTCAGTGAGAGCCCTCTCCTATCCCTTTCCCTCTCCCTCCCCTAACCCTTCCCCCCAAAGGGTGGCAACGCACTTGCGACTCCTCTGATGTTGTTAGTGTCCATGGACAGTAGTGATCACATAACAGCAGGTGGCCCACCTATTCGTTAACCACGTTGACAAAAAAAAAAGGTTCTGAGAATGCGCTTATACTTCAAAACTCTATCATCAGTTCGAAAAACAACCCAGTTATCAGGATGAACTGCAAACAACTCAATCTGGTTTATGTTTTTATTATAATGAATGTACTTTATTGCACTTTTCTGTTTGTACACTGACGAGCATAATGCCACAAGGTATTTTCTTCCATCTCACCAGTATTGTTATCAATAAAAATGTTTTGTAGGTAATGCATATATAGAGAAAATAAAAGAAAATGGATTAATATATATGTTATGTTATATATATTTTACATCTCAAAGGAATTAAGGCAGCGTTTTCGACGAAAGTTTCCAGGTGAGTTGACTTTTTCCGACACTTCCAAGAATTGGGGTGTAAGGGGTATCGAATAACATCGAAGACTTGAGACATCCAAGCCAACCTCTCCTGCACGTGGCGCACCCTGCTGAATAACGAACGAGGCAATGACGAAAGCGGGGTGGTAGGGTTTTATAGCCTGACTGGGTCGCAAACACCATGTATATAGCGAAAAAGCCCGTCATAGTGATTCGCTTTTGCGGGTCGCGTTTCGGGATTTTGCAGGCCGGCATGACAGCTGTGGCCGGCGATGGATAGTGTGTCACTCGGTGGTCGCCATTGTTTTTGGATTGTACTGTGCTTACCATTTTGCCGTGCTAATATAAAAAAAAAATTATCGTTATATTTCAACCAATTTACAAAAAAGCTTAACAAACTATATACTTCAACCTTTCTCGTGTATCATTCTCGTGTATTTATTAATGAAAACCACATGAAAATCCGTTTAATACTTTGTGAGTTTATCGCGAACAAACAGACAGACGCGGCGTAGAACTTTGTTTTATAATATGTAGTGATAACCCACTAACATTATTATCATCAAACCCTGCCTAACACAACTATCGAAAGCGTAAAGATAGCTATCAAATATAACAATTTAGTGTAGATACACATACGATGTCATCATATAGTTATATAAGCGGCACAATTACAAAGCAACTGTGAGAATATACCCATTGTTGGAGTGATTAAATTATTAGGACACTATCGCGTTGGCAAACATACAGAGATGCTTGTCTGAAGAGTTATTTGAACCCTACGGGAGGGAATCGCGCAATGAAATTTACAATTGAACCGTCAAATACATCTGTTGATTTCGTGTATGGGAATTGGGCAAAGACATGATGAGGAGGTGGAAAATTAAGTAATTAATTTTATACATCAATATAATTAAGTTTCATTGCATGTGTGTTATTACATTTTCGAATGTACTTCTATGTAATGTGTAACTGCTAAGTAAATGACACATTTCAAATATTTAACCCTTGAACTGTTCAAAACCATAAGGGATTAACCCATTAGCCCAGCATCATACAAGCAAATGTGGACCATACAATGCACTAAGCAACAAATTGTTGGGAGCATAACTTTTAAAAATACAGTGTTTTGAAAACCTTGAACAATAACAGATTAAGTAGTTTAAGATTATAATTTAAAAATTTGTCTAGATCGGTAATCCGCCATTTTGAGTTCAGGGATTTAAAAAATCACCCGAGGTTTTAAGGGGGCGTCCATAAATTACGTGACGTGTTTTTTTTTAATTTTTCTGTACCTCCTCCCCCCGGGGAGATGTCGTGAGATTTTATTCAACCCCCTCCCCCAACCCCCAATCTCACGTGAGATTTTTCAAAATGTGAGTTTCTTACATAAACGCGTTGGATTGTTATTGTAAAAAGAAAAAAAAATGCTTCGTACTTTTATTTACGACTAGTTAAGACTAGTAATCAATATTACTGACATAGAATACTTAAATCGTAACTACTGTGATTAAAAAAAGAATATCTACTCTAATTCAGTCCATGGAAAATCATGCGCGGTCTCAAGAGAGACTATTGGAACCAACATGTCCATATAATTTTCAGTTAAATCATCTGCACCTTCAACTTCGTTCTGATCTAGCCACTTTAAGCCGTTGGCGCTTGCGCACAGTAACTCATTAGCTCGTCTTGTGACAATCCGTGAGGGTCGCACTTTGCGGAACATACGCGCTTGCTTAGCTGGTGCAATGTGGGCTGTTCGCCTGTGCTCTGCAGCTCTTATGCTAAATGCAAAATAAATACCGCATGTACTGCAGCATCTTTTCTCTAAATCATCACGTACACTGGGGCAATAGAGATCATAAGGCGTGCTGATGAAGGCATTTAGTGGTTGAATCGGTAGGCAGTGGCGTATTAGAAATGGAGCATAGATATGGAGCGTAAATTCAGATTAAATTGAGCTATTTGGTATAAAACATATATGGTGGTTTGACAGTCAGTAGATGTATAACGTCGAATTATTAATGAAATTATTTTTTTTCGAAGGAATTAGTGAATGATCTTAATCGTATTACGATTACGCTTAATATTAAATTTTAAGCATGTACAATCTGGATTAAATGGACCAAAATAGTATAATTTTTTTTTGTTTCAATCAGAAAAAAAATTGCGTGATATTTGCCAAGACCTCCCCTCTCTCCAACGTAAGATTAAATGAGATTTGACTCGACCCCCTCCCCCCTTAAACGTCTCACGCAATTTATGAACGTCCCCTTAAATATGTATCGTATGTAACGACGTGTCTCGTATGTATCAATGCCGATTTTTTCTTGTAAATTATATAGAAAGAAATGTATCACATTAAATTCTTTTTTCTAATTATTTTTAGCTATAAGTTAATTATTTGAACCGCATCTAAGTGAAACAGTTACTCTGGGAAGTAATTGGTACATTAATTTACACTACATGCGTTTCCCATTGCCATAATTCTTATCGTAATTGCAATTATTTAATAGGTTACTAAAGAAAAGTTTATCGAGTTAAGAATGTGAAAGAAAATGTTATAGACCCTCCATTATACCTAATTATAGTATAAATAATACTATTGTCTCAAATGGAGGTCAGATTTGTGCGAACTCCTTGCAACACACAGCTTTTGTCTATTACCGTACCTAATAATAATTTATTGGAATACATTATTCACTACTTATTTATAAAACGAAGACCTCTGCCACGTCTGTCTGTCACGATAATTTCAAAAAACAACTGAATGGATTTTCATGCGGTTTTCACTAATTGATAATGTGATTCATGAGGAATGTTTAGGTATGTTATTTGCCAAGGTTTTTTTATTATAAAGACAGGCCGTGTCCGCTGGGCCCGCTAGTATAATACAATTATAGATAACTAGCTGACCCGTGCCCACTTTGTTGGGTGGTAATAGGCATTATCAAGCTACAACTTTTTTCTAGAACTCAATCATATATCTCTCATCGTTAAGGCAGCGTTCGTAAGAAACGTTTTCGTTCGACCATTTTGTCTCCGACTCCCCAGATATTACACCCTACAACCTCAAAAACTTTACCTCTTTATGATATTAGTATAGATAATATAATTAGTTAACAGCTTCTGCCCGCGAGTTCGTACGCGTGGAATGGTTATTTTGGGCTAAGACACAGCGGAAGCTCTGAAAAGAAAAAAAAACCTCGATTTTGCAACATTTTTCATTGCTGCTCTGTCCTATGGGTCTTAGCGTGATGATAACCTATAACCTTCCTCGATAAATGAGCTATATAATACTGAAAGAATTTTCTTAATCGGACCTGAGATCCTTTTCTTTCTTTTTTTTTTTTAACGTGGGGAAATCCCTTATGTATACGCCACCCTCCCGGGGGAGAGGGTGGGTTATGTCCGAGTCGCACGGACTAAAACCCCACGGTGTACCGACAGACCGTTTTGTGGGGGCGGCAAGGGATCGTTCAAGCTAATCCTTTCAACCTTGTAGGTCCGCCCCCACGGTCCGCCCGGCGGAAGGTGACCGCCGGGCTCCTACCTATAGAGGGACAGACCGGGTACACACCGGCTGCCCCCCCCCTCGTCCGCCGGACCTGTGCAATGAGGAGATGGGCCCCCCGACCCATCCCCTCAGAGATTACCCCCTACAACGTCACAAACTCACAAACTTTATAATATTAGTATAGATTATAAAAATGTTATAAGTTCTTTGTTTTGCTACAAAATATAGGTTTAAAGGCTCCGAGCTCAAACAGTTAAAACCAGTGAAATATCGATTTTATGTCTGCTGATCTGAAACTCGATGTTTATATCGTTGCCATGATAATATCGATAAAAAGTGTATCTATCGAGCATTTTAGTCCACATTTTTATAAGCCAAATATGAATTTAAAATAAGTTAAATGAAAAGCAAATCATAATGCATTCCATTATGATTCCTATCCTTACATTCCCCCTACATCCCCCAATCTCTATATTCTCACAAAATGTTTGTGATAACAATACTTGTAAAAAACTTGCCTATGCATCTATACAAGTAAATAAAATTGAAGAATCTCTTTGTAATGTCAGAATAACATTTTTAATCCTAAATGGATATGAAAGTATATACGGTCCATATAACAATAAAACAACTGTTAAAATTTGTCTGCCTGTTTGTTCCGGTTAATCTTCGAAATGGTTGGACCGATTTTGACTGCACTTTCGCTAGCAGATATCTGATGGTATGAGGAGTAACTTTTACTTTTATATCAGAAAAAATAGGGATCCACGGAATTATAATAACTAAAGAAGCAGACGTCTAAAACCGGGCGCGTCGTACTCGCCAGTTTACACTATTTTTATTTTTTTTGATAAATTCCATGTGTACTAAGTTACGGTTAATAGCTTATATAGGATATAATACATACGATTTATCTTGACAACAGTTGTTTGTCAAAGAAACCAGTGAGATTTTTTTGAATTTTTTTGAGATGTTTTGAGATTCACAAGGGTTCGTTGGTGCGACCATATAAATAAGACTCATCAAGAAGGGCGAAAAACTGAAAGGCGAACTATAGACAAGGCATCTTTGTAAAATATCAAAACCTTAATAAAGCGTGCACCAACCTGTAACCCAGCATCCGTATCTTGGAGTGGCGGTTAATCATGAACTATGTCTTCTAGCGTACAAACCTCATTTTAGCGAAAGAAGAAATAGCATTACTTTTATTAATACACAGTTTTTAGATGTATAAGCATGTTTTATAGTAATAATAAGTCATTATATTATATTAATATATTGACGAAAGCGTCCTCTTTTTATTTTTATGTAACAATAAAATGATACATGTCAAATTACGATATACTCATAAATGCTCTTCTTAAAAAAGGCGTTATAAACCTTCCTACTTTCGTTTCGTACTTTTTGAAATATATATTGCACCTGATTACTTCATAGTACCACAAAGCAGTAATATAAATATCATATGATATGCAGATATGGTATTTCATCTCATTAAATAGTTACTAAATTCATTTAAATGCTTTAAGTCGTTTTGAATTTAAGTACGCTTTATTTATAAAACCTGAAAACAATAATTTATACTTACTATCTGATTCTTTTTGAAATATAAATGATAAATTCCCTCCGGCTTTTGAAAAAAACGGTCCAGTAACAACCGTCATTACGGCAATTGGTAGATACCTCACGGCTATTTTGCATGAGTTACATTAAGAACCTTGCATAAATCAAAATGTAACCATGATGGAAGAATTTGATACCTCTACATATAATTCTATATCGATAATATCTTATCGTCAATTTGATGGTATCGATAGCCAGCCTGATAGGGATGAGACATTTTCCATTTGTGAGGTATATATTCTGACGTTGATACATATGACACTCGATATCAAACGATGTTGTCTTCGGAGACTTTTAAGAATAGGGAACTAACTTTTAAGCATAACTCCTGGGAATATAAATATTTGAAGAAAGGATTTCTTGATGAATATTGTAACTGCCCGCGGAAATATTGTATTAAACAAGAATAAAATCAAGGAAAAGAGATTTAAACATATAAGACGAAGAGTAAATAAATTCATATTTAGATTTGCTGGAATATCTTGTTTTTATTGTACACTTATATACAGATGTGCCAAAATGCTTAATTGGATTTTTCAATATGCATGGCGGCCATTTTGAAATTCGCCATTTCGTTTTTAATTTAATTTTTATGTATTGTCTTCAGGACTGAATAAATTTGCAAAATAGCAAAGTTGTAGACCTAAAGAAACTAAATTTAATTCAGTTTGCAAGATTTCACCTAAACAAATAACACATTGTAAGCTAAATAAAAACTTGTAAAAAGAAATATGATTCAATGACCATAAGGATGCGTTCGCAATCAATAAATACTAATCCAATCAAGATAAACGATCACTGTTATAGTGACTTGTAGGTCAATAGAATTATCTATGAAACTGGAAATACAATTACCAAATATAACTAGCAATCTATTGGGGGCTTTAGAAGATTTTGCAATTGTTAAAACATGCAGCTAAGATTTGTTTTCTTTTTCTAAATGTAGTACACTATTTTAATTGAACTTTTCTACGATAGAAGATCCTGCAACATGTTTACTACTAATTAAAGGTCAATTGGTCACGATTATTTCAATCAAGTCACAAATGCAATTAAATGTACTCTTTTGTTTTCATCTATGATTTTAATCCATTAGATCAAGTGCACGGTTCAGAATCAAACCTGTTCTTGACATACCTTGAACGTCTTGTTGTTTTAACTGTGCAGTTCTAATAGAGAACGTGTGATATATATGGGGAAAATTACTTGAGAATTATTTTAATTTTATCCATATCATAATTAATGTGAAGCGATATTGGCTTAGTTGATAGCGTGTACGGACACGACGTCTATGGATGTAGGGTTGAATCCTTGCAATTGAGTCGGAGCTTTCGGTGAAGGAACACATGGTGATGAAGCTATGCTAGCTAACAAGGTGGTAGTGTTTTTTCTTAGTCCGCCTGGCTAGCGACCACTCTCAAATTGAAAATCCGTCGCCAAGCACCTAGTGGTGTGTTTCGGTGCACGCATTTAAGAACCAGTCCCCTCTAGGTTTGGCGTGTTTGCCATCTTAAGTCACGTCGTAATTAATATCAATTAAATGAACATCAGATGAGATTGTACTCAAACGCTTGAACCTAAAAAGTATTTCAAAAAATACAAATATATCTCGATCAAAAATTGTTTTTTTTTTTTTTTTCGAACTGACTACGATATTGACCAACCAAGGTCTTAACAGCTTCAGCGGACTACTAAGGCGAGCGCTTAAGGCACTCAGCCGATTTTACTTTGACAACTAGCTCAAGGGTGCGCGGCACACCTCGGCTTTGGCTGTTGCCTGATACAAGCAATTCGCGACCTATCTGAGCTAACCTAAGCTAAGCTAACTATTCATACATATACGAGTTGTTGAAACATATATGTGTACCAAGCATACATACCTCAACAACTCCTATATATATTTCGTATCGGATAATATTCTAAACTATTTCAGTTTGATAAGGGAAAAAAAAAAAACCCCTTCCACTCGCATGTGTAAGCGTGTATGCGTGCACGTGTGTGGAGGTGATATGTGTAATGTTGTCGCAGTGATGTAAGATTTTGTGTCACTGTATCGCGCGAGCAGCGTACTCAAGGGCTCCACGCCGAGGGAACGGACCTAGGCTTGAGCTGCTGCCGAGGGGGGCCTAGTCTGGTGTGCGGGAGCGAAATTTACCCCCAGACCACGGCGGCGTGATCTGTGGTTACGCGGGCGTGGGCGTGAGCACGCTCTGTTTAGAGAGACAGGCTGGTACTGATCGTTCACTGCCGTTATTTCATCGGGAGGGTCGGTAAAAATATGTCGCGGACGTCTTTTACAACGCGCAGCGTTTGGTACGGGTTCGTATTTTGCGGCGGATACCACTAACGGACTGGGATGATTCGCGGCTTTTTCAAAATAACTAATCGTAAGTGATTTTACGTACGCCCAGATAGAAGGCATCTCTAGGTCCCTATGTAGATCAACTCTCCGGACGTACCACGGGGCACCGGTCACTTTACGTAAAACGCGGTTTTGAAGAACCTGCAACTTATGAAAATTATCTTTCGACATATGCGCAAAAACGGGACTGCTATATGTCATCACGGGACGGATACACGTCTTATACAAAGTGAGCTTGTGTCTGAGGGACATCTTACTCCTATGACAAAGCAACGGATGGAGGCGACCCAAAACCATAGCGGCTTTGTTTCGTACTCTATCTATATGTGACTCGAAATTTAAATGTTTATCTAATGTAACACCGAGATATTTGACCTCGTCGGCCCAAGGTATATCGGTTCCGTATAGCCTGATGGGCTCGAGGTTATTATTACGTCGTAAATGATCGAAGAGTATCGCGGCGCTCTTATAAGGATTAACTTCTATGCGCCATCGACGAAACCATTCACCGAGTGTGCAAACGGCCTTTTCGATGCGCTTCCTAAGAAAGTCCGACCGCAAGCTGGGATCAAAAATTGGCTTTAATAATTTTTAAGGAATTAGGTACTACACGTAAAGTAAATATAAATCAAACTAAATTTCGAAGGTGGTAGAGCCATGCTGAAGCTGTTGCTAGTTTCAGCATGAATGGGTCGGCTCGTCCGGGGTAGTACAAACCTTTCACAGAAAACCGACGTGAAGTAACAGTGTCTCTTTCGATCCCCCACCCCATCCCCCAAACACAGGCTGGCAACGCACTTGTGACTCCCCTGGTGTTGCTAATGTCTATGGACGGAGGTGATCACCATCAGGTGACCCGTTTATTAGTTTGCCACCTATAATATAAAAATATAATACCAAAAAGCTAAAAACGGGTAATCGGAATCTTTTTAACTAACATAAAGATCTGAACTCAACTGAACTATTCCTTGAAATGAAGTCATTTAATTTTCAATACTTTATATTACATACTTGGTAAACACAACTCGTCAAATAAACACAAAAAAACATGTATACAATTAATAAATGAGTTAGAAATTAAAACCATACAGTTAATTAAGGTCACTGTATAAGAAATAAAATTATGAGGACATGTATCCACCACTTAAACGCACATGGAAATCATTTTCTTCGGGGTACCGTTTTTTAATAGAGGGCAGCACTTGTATTTCCTTAAAGTGCGTTCAGGTAAATTAGTGGGCATTCCATTTCATTGACGTAATTAATATAGAAAAAGATTTGTGCTAACATATACTTAATACAAATACGGAACAGCCACAAACAATGTAAATCTGTTCAGCATAATTATTGATACTTTTGCAGGACTGCATCATTGAAACGATCTTAAATAACACAGTCACACGATTTTAACATTTAAACAGCGCATCTGACTACAGATCGCGTTTATAAAAATATATTATTAAGATGTCCTAAACTAACATATTTTAATAGTATTGTGGATTCTAAAACTGTTCTTTCGTATTATTTTCAAATTAAGATTCCTAGTCGAAATATATCTAATTTTTTTACCCAACCATTATGAACTCAAAAGGAGGATTATTTAAATTATTATATTTGAATTCCGATACAAAAATCCTGTATGGGTTTTTGCATGAGCTTGGAATATCATGTAATGGATTCTATATTTTATTCACAATCTTGTGATATTTGTCTCTATAAGTTCTAATATTGGTGGTGTTTTACGTAATATAGTTCGGTTATTTTGCATATGTGAAGTGGATGGGAAGTAATAGCATGCAAAACTTGCCACAAAAACTCCCTAGAAAGTTCTAACAAGACAGCCACCATATTGTTAGTTCATTGAAGCGATCACAAAAAGAATGTAATATCATTACCTATTCGATAATGGCAGTAATAACCTACTAGAAAATTGGTCACCAAAACTAAAATAAAATTCTATATTGTCTCTTGAACAGAAACGTAACACTACCCAAGAAGTTTTATACTCAAAATTAATATTTTAATAGTTATAAAAGTCTCAATCGATCGCAAAGAAATTTAGCGTACAAATAGCATGTTACGTTAAGATAGGCAAGAGAAGTTTCTTATAACGATATAAAAAATACGGCCAATGAACTTATTGTTTTTTAGCTTGACATTTATATATTAGGAGTAGTAAACCACACGCATATGTCGTAAGTTAAGATCGACATACAATCCGACTATTTCGAATTGGTTCACATCCTTAATACTTTATTGTCAATTGATATAATTTTATTTAGGAGACGTTATGCGATTTGGTTGTGTAACGACTTTCGATCTAGGAAGGATAATAATGAGCGAGCCATCAACACTGTGGTCTAAGTGAAAAGTGACAGGTGGATATATTTAACCAAAAGATGCAAATTAGATCAACCCACAGGACGGCTTTTATATTATTAACATTATTATGTATTTAGTTTGGGCATATTAATAAAACTGTACTTTTAATATCTATTAATCTATACATGTATCTGCTGTTTATTTGTCCCACAGTATTAACATTACTTGAAAGGTATCTGTTAATACGAAATCGAGAGATAATTTAAATGAATAACACAGCTGCCAACTTTAATGTTGTTATAAAGTATCAACATATCCGTATAAGTATCAACTGTGCATATCCAGTTTTTCGCAGGCCGGCATGACAGCGGCAACCGGCGATGGATAGTGTGTCACTCGGTGGTCATCATTGTTTTTGGATCATTGTTTTGTGCTTACCATCAGGCACAGTGCAGTCTTGTTGCCGTGCTACCATAAAAAAAATATATAAGGGAAAATAAATAATTATAGCAACGTTTTAAAACCCAGGCAAATTTTCTATTCCTCTTAGGTAATGGCAATCTATCACTTATATTTACTAATCCAGAGTTTATTCTCCACCTCTGATAGTCTGTACAGCAGTTTCCTCCGGGTGAGCATTGCAAAACAACTTCGGTACAAAATTAGCATCACATTTGACTTTTATTAGAGCAACAATAACCTTGCGACACGTATCCTTGATAGAAATATATTATTATCACGCTCTACTCGAACTACTGAAGAGAGTTCAATTTCGTACTCCCTGGAAGCTAGACCAACTTTTTTTTGTTCAATATAGGTTAGTTTAGCTATGTATTTAAGCATATTGTTCTTTACATCAGTGATGATTGTTTGCTGAATGTTTGAAAACGGCTCTATGATTAAAATAATTTCAGAAAACTCCTAGTTTTTTTTAATGCGATTGGAAGCAAAAGAACATATGGGTCACCTGATGGTAAGTAATAGCCGCCTCCCATGGACACTTGCGACACGAGGGGCATCACAGATGCGTTGTGTTATTATAATCATTATTTTATGGAAAAAATCAAAGTATACAAATATTAATCATAATTTTGTGGTACATAGCAGCGGTAGATGTAGACAATATGGTAGAAAAATATTTTCACTCGATCCACTATCTAGGAATAAATTAGAGAAAGACGTTTGTATAGAAACACAGCCCAAGTTTCTTGTTATAGTAGCTCGCAATCCTTAACTTGCACCATATACCGACGCTCGTAACTTGAACCAGCACTAAAGAACCGCCGTGAGCAATGGCTCTTCTCCGGTCATGATTAGTGTAGAGACGAACGCTTGTATTCGGTTACGATATGAAACAGCTGTAAACGTAATATTCCTTTACATAATTACATTTGCTCCGGACCTCATGCGATAATGATCGTTGTTTCGACCGCAAGTTGCCTCACCGCCAGTTTTTTCAATTTCATTTTATTTAGTTCACAATCTATCATTAGTTCGTAGAGCTGTCAAAAAAGTTCAAAAAGTGATGGAACATCGAAATGCATCGAGAAAGGTGGAACAACGAATGGAAGGAAATTTTAACTAGTAAAGTCCGTACCAAACTTTTTACTGCTCTCAATATAGATGAGCAGAGTACAAATGTTGGTATAAATACGTATTATATTATGTTATTGTAACTTGTATTAAACTCTTCACTATATTACGTGCAAGCCCTAAGCAACGCTTATATTAAGAGCGGCCAAAACGATGAGCAAGAACTATAATAGGATATTAATAATCATATCATCGTATAAATACATATAGTCTTGCTTTCTTAGAAGGGGTACCACGGCGGGTGTACGGTGGCGAAGTTGGCCGTCCGAACACGGCGCCGTGTTGAGTAGAGTTGCGGCGTGGGTGCGAGCATGCTCTGTTTAAAGAATCGCAGAAGGATCTTCTCTTGCGTTACGCCTTTTATAGAGTTTTGGTTGGTTGGTTGGTTTGCGGACATTGGGTTGGCATTAGAGGGTAGAGAGTAATATTTTTACGATACAGATGAATACTTTTTGACAATAAAGGGAATCCTTGCGACAATATTTATAGATATATCTACATATAAATCAAAATGTACAGGCTTAAAAGTTTTCTACATCGTTGCATCTGACATTCATAAATCACTGAACAGTTACAAGTACCAATCTGTTAATCGAAATTCGACATTCCCATCTAGTTTATCGACGCATCTACATCACTACAGATAATGAGCATAATGAGATACCTATTATTACGTAATTCGAATCCCGCGGGTAATATATGTAGACTCGTTTTTAGAATGCATTTCAATAAGTCAATTACTATCGCCAATAAGGCACTTTGGACAGGCTAGAGATGTTCGCTGCGTATCGATTTTATTTGGCCAATCTCATACCCTTTTTATTCGATCTTATATCATATTTGACGGTAAGCATAGTGTAATCAAAAAGAACTTTGATAATTATATCAATGATATCAAGGGTATGTGCCGACCTAGAAGCCTCTCGACAGCAACAGTTCCCGAGAACACAATTCCCCAAATAAAAAAAAATGTATTAGTAAAATAGCCTCTCAGGTAATAATGTTTGAGATTTTTTCAATAACTCGTTCAAAATATATCGTAAAAAAATAGTAGTTTTTATTTCTTTTTTAGATGGCCTTTATAGACAAACATTGACCAAAACTAGTTAAATTTGTTTAGAAAGTTTTTTAAAAGTTTAATCTATATATAGAGTTCTAATATTTTTTTCGATATTTTATTTTAAACCTCTAGCCATTCCTCAGTTTTTAAGCACACTCTCGTGATGGCTTCTCTATAACTACTGTTTATTTTAAATTTTTAAAATTCTAAGGGCTACTAAAACATATTATGAAATTGAGGAAAAAATAAGAAGTAGTCTATACACAAATTAATTACAGTACATTTTGTATATAGTACATTCTGAGCTTCTGTACGCAAGCACATAGTTTTGTGGAAAGCAAGGCCGTTTGGAATACTACAACATGCAGCTCGCTTATAACTATCTCAGATGTTTTGTTTTACCGTAATAAGGTGTAATAGAGACCTTGAAAGACTTAAGTACACCTTATAAATCAAATATAATTAATTACGTTCACGAGTGACCTTCTGTTCTATATTAGCTATATTTACGTATACTATAGGGTCATGTGTTAACCAGTATACAATATGGGATCTCGCGAATCATTAAAAACAAAGTTTTAGAAATTCGACATCTTAACTCTGTCATCGTTATACATTGGAGATAATTTAATGTATTTCTTCAAGACTTTGAAAAACTAGCTTTCACAAAAGACCGGCATGATCTAAATACTAGAAACTGTGACAAACTGGTCGTCCCATACTTCAGATTAAGCAAAACTTATAGTAATAGTATTTTAGGTAATATAGTGTTAGGTTTTACAACAAAGTCCCAAAGCATATTGCCGATTTGCAAGACTGTAAGTTTAAGCCCCATGTCAAGCGGATTTTGGCGTTAAAAGGCTATTATAGAGTGGATCAATATGAGAACAATGGTGATATGTGGAATTGGTTCCTCTCAGTGCATTCACTAACAACGATCGTAATTTGTAAGGGATTTTAAATATATGAACGTTACAAAGATAAACTGATCGAGTTACTTACCAGTTCCGGTGAAGAGCGCCTTCTTCTTAAGTCCTAAATGTAATAAAATATTTTTAATTTTAAAATAATTCGATAAACAAATCATTAAGGGTTCTGCAAGATATTTCGTTTACATGTACGATAGATAAATCCGGTGCGCTATAATTACGAATCACACGTGAAGGTATATTACCATACGGTGACGTCATTGATCCCCAATTTGCATACAAACGAGTCAAGGCCGTCTCTTTGTTTTTTCTTTAATTACCAAATAGAGTAACTTCACACCCTATTTAGTTGGACGGTAAACAATATGGCGCGAGGATGTAACGGATGAGATCAATATCTTCGAACAACACAAACGGACTGTGTAGAAACGAAAACTGAAGCCTTTCATTATTAACTCGACGCTTGTGTATCTGTTTACTACGTTGTGTATTAATTTTCGAACATTTGTACAATTTTCTCGACGACATTAGGTAGATTTAATTAAAGATTTTATAAAATTCATTGTATAAAAGATAGTCTTCGAAACATGCTGTGATATGTAAACAAAATACACTCCGCACCATTAAGAAATATCAAGAACGGTCAAGAATTATCTACAGACATCGCGAATATTGAAACGATGATCGATTACTTGAAAGTGTGTTCGGACACCACGTCGATGCACGTAAGTTTATATTCTAGCATCTGATTCAGAGCTTTCAGTAAAGGAAAACATCGTAGGAATACAGCAGGGCAGTACGGTAGGGCTTCTTCCAAGACCGCCTGGCTATCTACCAACCTCAAGATGAAAATCTGTTGCCAAGTACATACCGGTGTATTCCGACACACACACTTGAGAGCCAGCACTCTTCTTAAACCTAGTATTTACCATCTTAGCAAAATCTACAGACCATAAAAAATAAACTCCTAGTAACAAAGCAGCGTAATGACCTATAGATGCGCGGAATATGCACACATTGCAACCTTACCGCTCCGAGTATTGTGAACAAACAAATTAGTTGTCAAACTGCACATATATTGTATGTATATTAATTACTATTATAAATAAAAACGATTTGATTTTTTTGTTTATAATGGGTAAACTCGCACAATACATAACCGATTTATAAAATTATTTTACCTATAGAAAGCTAAATGTAACGCGAGCAAAAGTAAAA
The DNA here is from genome assembly GCA_015888305.1 of Antheraea pernyi. NCBI lineage: Eukaryota > Metazoa > Arthropoda > Insecta > Lepidoptera > Saturniidae > Antheraea > Antheraea pernyi. Next base: position 250,685 of record MU159221.1, on the reverse strand, counting down.
GCAAACGCTAGTTATATATCACTACTTATTTCAAAAGAAAGTCCTCTGCCATGTGTGTTTGTCTGTTCGCGATAAACTCAAAAACTACTGAAAAGGTTTTCATGCGGTTTTCACCAGTAGATAAAGTGATTCATGAGAAAGGTTTAGGTATATAATTTAGGTTTTATTTTATTATCAGTGCGAGACAACGTCCGTCGGGCCCGCTAGTAATATATCGATCGCGAAACTTCAAAAACGTTTCCAATCAACATGAACATTGACACGCCTATTTTTTTCCTCGTGGCTATCATTTTTATTCTATTCATGATAGTATAACTAACGATATAACGTAGTCTATATTTTCTTGTTAATGAATTTAATATTGTAATTTACAAAGCCAAAGTCGCGGGTGGTTGTAAGTATATATATAAAAGCCCGCTTGTCAGTTTATCGACTGACCTCGATTAAAAGCGAAGTTCGAAGCGGTGCTAACCCGCATTAAGTGTAACAATGCATCGAAGGTTAACTTCAAGTACTGTGATCATTTTAAAAATGAGCAGAAGCCAAATGTGTAGGTGATGAGTGTGTTTTATTCCTATAATAATTGCGCCCCCGACCCCGTCCGCCTGGAACCTAATCTAAAAAAGCGATGACAAATAAAATCATTCGAATATATTAAGTCCATTTACTTATCTACTTTTCTATCGTAGTTAAATTGCGTCGTCATTAAATTAACTTTTGATAGAGTGAGCCGATTTTAATGAAATCGGTAAATAATAAATGTAACTCAAGGATATGCCTTATCATTTTCTTAAGAAGGTTTTTTATTATTTTTTTCGGACTGATTACGCTATTGATCTACTAAGGTCTTAACAGCTTCACTGGACTACTTCTTCATAAGGTTGTATCATGAGTGCAGTACTTTAGCAGTGATGCGTGTTTACACAAACAGACAGACAGACAGCCATTTCTAAAAATGATTGAAATATTTATTATTTATTACAAGACAACAATTTTGTTCATAAAAAATCAAAAAAAGTACAGACACGTTAGATTTACATTATATTATATGTATAGACAGATATATGTATAGATATAGTTTGATACGTTAATTCCCATTCACTTTAATACGATAATTCGTTGCGGATCGAATTGCGATGCATTTCGGTGGATTTGTTTTATTGCGCCAATATGTATAGCAGACATTTTTATTCCTTTTAATGACAAAACGAATGTATACGATGTAAAAGAGATGAAATATTATTATGAATATCTAAAAGAGAAAGAGAGATAAAAAACGTACTTCGAGTTCAATTCTTGACAGACTTTGTTGTAATTATGTTATATGTATATGTGTGTTATGAAAAGATAAACCAGATCGAGTTTCTTGTCGGTTCTTCTCGATGACTGGTTTGTTTTCCGAACCGGTGTTGGTTTTGACGTTCATAAGTGCCTTCTCAGGGCCTAAATTGAATAAAGAGTATTTTGATTTTGACAACGCACAACGCCTATTTAAACGTGTGTTTATCACTTTAATATATTTAAACTAGTTATGGCCGTCATTTCGCTAGCATTAATTACAATACGTTATTAAGGTGTTTCAAAAAAAGTTTTTAACCCTCGCATGGTTTACAACTCAGGTTTTTTTTGCTAAAAATGTTTATTACATAACCTATTGGATTAAATGGATGCTATAAACAACTAATCATGAAGAGGAAATTATAAAATTTCAAAAGCACATTTAACATTTTTAGTTTTCTTTGTCATGTAAAAGCCTATACTATAATAATAACTAATATTATAAATAAGAATGTGAGTCGGTTTGTTTGTTCCTTATTCTTTCGCGCCTTAACTACTCAACTAACAATCATGATTTTTATATATACTTTGTTAGGAGTATAGAAAAGGTCATGAGTACGTTTAATATAGAAAAAAAGTTATATCCTCAAGGGAAAGGGTAAAACTACATTAACGCGAGCAAAGCCAAGGACAAAAGCTAGTTTAAATATAAAAGTTGTAACTATGATATTTTTTTATTTGTTTTATCGTTTGACCACAGTCTCATCACCTGATGTTAAATTGGATGGTATGTCTCTCGGTGGTCGCTGTTGTTTTTGGATTATACTGCGCTTACCATCAGGCATAGTACAGTCATTTTGCCGAGTTAAATAAATAAATAAAAAATTACGATAAATCTAGAGGTGACTGGCTCTCAAATGCGTGTGTTGGAACACACCCACAGGTGCTTTGCGGCAGATTTTCAACTTGAGAATAGTAGCTAGCCACAGTGACTTAGAAAAAAGAACGACCATTCTATTGTTTTATCATGATATCGGACCAATACCTCCGATTCGAACCTACGTTCATCAACGCTGTGTTCGAACACTCTATTAATTAAGCCATCATCACTTCACATAACTTATTCTTGAATAGTCCATTTTTTATATTGGTCAATAAGTTAGTAATATATGTAACGATAACCATATTGTATCTATTTAATATACTTATAACCTCATAACTTGTTCGGTATATTAATTACATAACCAGAAAAGAGATATGTTAAAGCCAGATCAGAGAATTCAGCTATATAAAAAATTAGTAATGTAAATCGGTTTAGTTTTAACAATTCGAGTCATAGGCATTGTTGCAGCCGCGTAAATAGTCAATTAGGAAACATTGTGTCAGCGAGGGTGGGAGCATTTTTGTCCGTTGGTCGCTCCCGGCGGCGTGTGTCGCCGGCACTAGTTCGATCGCACACATTGTAAACGAAACTCGTCGCGCCTTAAACGAATCGCGCGCTTCTCGTATCACCATAACCTATTTTGCACCATCACAATTCGTCGGCGCCGACCTCCGGCATCGAACCCCGCACCAGCTGATCAGTGATCACAAAATTTGCTACTAGTTCTCTCGCTGACCTCGCATTTGATTCGCATCACAGGCGGTTTCCGATCGAAGGAAGCACCACCAGGCATACTAATAGATAGGTTTTAATAATATGTACGGAAGGATTGATTCAAGTCATCATTACATATTATAAAAAAAGTCCTCGGCTATGTATGTCTGTCTGTTTTAAATAAACTCAAATACTACTGAAGGGATTTTCATGGGATTCACCAGTAGATAAAGTGATTCATGAGGAAGGTTTAGGTATACAATTTGTCACGGTTTTTTATTATCAGGACGGGACAACGTCATAGTATTGTAGTAGTCGGTAGTATTGATTATGATAAATCGTTGCAAATTGTTTCATTAAACAATAATCGCTTCAGATTGTAACTTACGCAAACAATCTCCAGAATATCTCACGACAGCCGCTCTCACACAATCCAACCTTTTATATCAGTAGAACACATTTTACTCTTCCTGCCTGCAAACACGCATAGTTCTCTTAGTTACTTCATTACGTTTTTTTATTCAACCTCATTTCGTATCGTGTTTGTCGTAGCTTATCGTATTCCGCTATGTTGTTATTTGTTTGAAATAACTAAGTTGAAGATTTTTAAAATAATTAAAACACAGCGGAACGAATTCAAAATACTATATGACAATTATTATTTTACTCTTTTTATAAGTTAAAAAATTACTTCCATTGAAAATTTTAAAGATTTCAACTTAATAATTATTACACAAGATATGTTCAATTATATAATAAAACTATAGTTTATCTCAAAAACGACTTTTTGCTCACATTTTCGGCCGCGTTTTAAATGTAGATTTAAATTATCCTATTCTAGGGAATAGGACTTTTTCCTGGATAAACGGTACCCTTGTACTCTGTACCGTTCTGACAATGTGTGTGCAAAGTTTCATGACGATCGGCTAAGTAGTTGAGGTGTAATAGCGTAATAAACCAACTGACACTCGTATTTATAATATATGATGATTAGGATTAGGACTAATTAATATATACAACATACATAAAACACGTGATCATGTTACTAGAACTTATTAAATTAACGATAGTGATTATTTTAAATAAATAACATACATTTTTGGCTATACATTTCCACTTCACAAATAAAGCATGTTCACGAGTCATCACAAATCGCAGTAATTTTATCGCTACTATTATTTTTGATCTTAATTCTATTATAAATCTATTCATACATTTTACTAGCTACATCGGGCTACGCGCATATTTATTCACTTATTAACATTGCCTTAAAGTATCCAAATTTAGTTTCATATACTATCTTTTATATTTTTGGCGCTTTGGATTGACACTTCCTCTAAGCTAAAGAAGCTACACAAAATCTCTTAACACAAACACCTTTGTTACGCTTTGTTTTAAATCTGTAACATCATCTAAGAATAAATATAACGCTAAATACAAAACCACATATCTAGACAGCTTCACAAACTGTCTCAGCAAATATAAAGAGATATACTCAAGTAAAATAAAAGAAAAATAGAATCCGACATGTTGTTAAGGTAGTCTTTGCTTTTAACTTTATAATTAAGTTATTTGCTCTATGCAATAAGTATTATAGTAAAACCCATAATTAAGTTTACACTTCTATGGAGTCATTCTTTCTAAATGTATGTATTGGGTTATCTTAGTGTAAATCTTGATGGTGTTTCGAATAAATGAAAATAAATTGAGATTAGATGTAACAAGTATTTTTAATCTACATTAAATTCTCTACGTAGCTATCTGGTTTCACAAGATAAGTAATAGCACTATATTGATCTAAACAAATTTTCAAATCAGCGGTTATTTTATTATATGTTAAAGATAAAAATATTTATTGTGAGTTTTCTTTACAAGATACATTCATTCGACATATTTTACAAGGATTAGTCAGCGCTAGGAATATAAACACCCGAAAAAACCTTGTTACAGCTTAATTATTACAGCTCAATCCACTGAATTTACTCTATTTTATACAGATACTAACGAGCCGGGCGGATATAGTCCTGCCTTGATAATAAAAAAAATCTAAAATTCAACCGCAGCGCCACCTACCGTGTCCAATTGTCAATCTAAGCAAGAAAGAAAGAAGAAAGAAATATATTTATTGCCATAGTATAAGTGTACAAAAAAAACCTTAACCGTAAAAAAGTAAAAACTATGACAAAGAGACATAGCGTCAGCGTATTGCCGCCTTTGAAAACAGCGCTGGTTTTCAGCTAGGCCTCAAAATTTCCCGGCTGAAATACAAGTAAACATTACTTATTATTTCGTGCCCAAGTCGTAAACATAAAACTTAAAATATCTATCTATTGCTATACATATAAATAAATTAAGGGGCCCATAGAAAAATAATTTAAATTTTAATATGAGAGAAAAATATAAAAAAAAAGCATTGCATATTGTTAATGATATTGTGAATTATGCGTCAAATCTTTTAATGAAATTACAATTATAAATGACCTAATATTTGTTGCTCAAGAATTTCTTGTTTAATTATTTTTTTTAATATAAATTTGCTTTTCGCCTGTAATGGAGGAGGTATATTATTCCAAATTTTTGACGCTGCATATTTGAAACTACCTTCATAACCTACTTATTTATGTTTAGGAAGGGATACAGTGTTTCTTATTTTAGATCTTGTGTTAATATTATAATAATATCTAAACCATTCTCGGATCCACTGGAACACACAAACAAAATTTCATCAAAATCGGTCTAGCCGTTTAGGAGGAGTTCAGTGACATACACACGTACAGAAGGAATTGATATATAAAGATAATATGCACATAGTATACGTATAAATTTTACTCTCTAGAGAAACAGAGTAAAAGTACACACATTACTCTAGAATTAATAGTGAATATATTATCAAAATCAGTTGTGTAGTTTTAAAGACTTAAGAGAATAGACGCGAAAAGTTCATTTTCAGTAGTTTGGTTTAGAACTTTAGATCTATATTCAAAAAATGTTGAGAGAAACAGCAATCGATTGACTCATAAGAACTTCTACGTTAAGCTTTTTTTTCTTATATTTACTAATGTTATATTATGTTACTTATATGTACCTCTAGAGTGTTCGACGGAATTTTGGAATATCATCTAGTGAATTTTATATTTTATTCATCATCTTATGATATTTGACGGGATATTTTGTAATATTGGTGACGTTTTACTTAATATAGTTCGATTATTGTGCAGAAGTGAAGTGGGTGGGAAATAACACCACGGAGCATGGATTCTGACTTACCACAAAAACTGCCTGGAAAGTTCTAACAAAAGGGCCTCGATCATGTTAAAACTTTGAAGTGATCGGAAAAAATTTGTAATATTTCTTGCTCGACAGTGGCAGCAATAATATAAGAGCAGATTAGTTGTCAAAAATAAAATACCTCTAATAAACAAATGAACCTCTATAAAGCAACGACCGTTTAAAAATAATCCGTGTCATCTAGAAGAACTGTATACGAAATAATACATCACCCAACAATCTAGATAGTAGCATGTAATTAATATCAGATAATAGACAATAAACGAAACCATAGGTCACGAGAATAAAAAATACAAATAATAGATCGTAGATCAGATAATAGATCAGTCTGCGATGTAACTAATCATTAAAAAATTAGTACAAACTACAAGCCAATTACATAATTAAAGATAACATCCGCTCATCTCTTTCACCGGCAAATAAGTATCGACCGTTACGTAGTGAAGTCATCGAGGCATCGATAACTAGATACAGAGATATTTAAATTCGAAATTTGGTCTTTAAATTTTGCAATGAATTGGAGCTTTGGCTTAAGAAAATCACTGTGATAAAATCATGGTTTAGGGGTAAGTAAGGTTTATTATGACTGAGTTATCGCTTTTTTGAAGGTAGTTAATTTTTATGTGATCTAAACCTACAAAAATAAATATAAGTGTATAATTATATATCTTAGCTAGTTAGAATGAAACATCATTTGAAGAATCATCATTAGAGTTGGTGTATACGCTGTTTTACCTGTTGGTAAAGTTCATTATTGGTGCTATCAACTTTTCTTTTGAATAGTTTCTAGATGTGAAATATCTATTGATGCCCCTTGTTAGTAAAATTGACTCATGCCATCACGGCAAACGGAATGACACATTTGTACGCCATCATGCCCCTCCTACGCCATCATAGTTTGTGCGCGCGTGTCCTGTAAACATCGTTGCTTCACTGTGTGAGTTGCGTACGACTCTTATCGGAATATACCATACTTGACACGTTTTTCATTATAAATTCTAATTTTACTCAAACATTTATAAATCTGCCAGGCGTCGCGTGACGGCCATTTTTTTTTAAATTAAAACATTTATCATATTTTCATCTCTACCTTCTTACCCAAACTTAGCAACGAGAAAACTTTTCATTTTTAAATTATTATCACATTTGTTATATTTATTTAAAAGGCACACATTACAGATTTAGTAATAGTATTAGTAGAATTAGTTCAAACGATTACAATTACTATTAATAGTTTTTTATCTGTTATAGTATCAAAATTTATATTGGAGACACATCTATGCTTTAAAAAATACAAACATACAAACATTTACGAACTATAATATATATAGTATTATATATATATATATATATATATATAGTATTAGAGTGTCAATACCTATTTTTATAGACTACGCGTCGAAATTGACTCAGACTAAGGTGAAAATTGTCCATGAAAATGTCGACACTGCAGGAGATACAGTCTCTGATACTTGTAGTATTATAGGAGCGTCACAGGTTAGCAATCGGATTATTAAAAGAAATATTATCTTTATAAAAAGCAATATGAAAAAGTTTTTTGCAGCGACTACGAATATTTTTGCTAAAATTAAGCATGTATAATTATTATTGACAGTTTTCAATAAAATTAACTAATGTATATATATATAAGTTACTTGACTTGCTTGTTTTCTGCTAGTCAAAGATAAGATTTGAAAATATATCGATATATGTATTAACATGGAAGCGCCACATTACTACCCCAGGCGTATGCGGGTTACCGCACGTTGCATTGACTAGGTTTGCGTGCTGCGCGTACACACAGATCATATCGTTATTCATGATAAAGACGGAGGCGATAAATGAATAGAAAAAAAAGCTCATATAATTCACCTTACATGACAACATAAAAACATGTTTTATTAGGCCTAGTTTATTAGTTATGTATAAACATAGAGATAATAAATATATTATCACTATTTCTATATAAATAACCATTAATCAATAATAGACCGTGTATTGTCTTATTATATCTCAATCATCTACCTCTTTCTGTTAACACCATACTTTTTGGTTTAGAAACGTAATACCAAAAACTTTATTCAGTCTACATAAATCTACATATCATTAAAAATCTCAGTTACGAATACCTTATTCGATTTCGACTCTAAAAATGTGTTTTACAAAAAGCCAAGGCTACCAACAATTCCCGACAATATTCCTGTTATTTGCTTTAAAAAATAAAGTTGTATTACTATTTAAATCTACTGTAGTTTCGTAAGGTCAGTTTAGATATTAGTACCTACCTACTATTGGTTTAAGTATAAAATTGATTCTAAATTATTCAATCATTATGCAAGCTGTCAACAAAATGGAATCACACATATTCGACTATTATTAAAAACAGTATTTACACAACTTAATATAATATACTATATATATGATTAGCAATTTTAAAATTGAGAGACAGTAACTTTAAATCGCTACAGCTCTAATATTTAGACCACGCGTTCACTTTCACCGCACTGCATCGCACTGCGCTGAGATGCGCGGTAGTCGCTCAACCGAGAAATCGATTCAGAAATAATTGAAGTGTGTTTAAAACTACAAAGATGTTAACAGTCGTGACAGTAAATAACAAGTAATAGCTACACACGATATTCTGTAATCGTTTCTATTTTATTATATCTATGGTATGTATTTGAGTATATGGTTAACAGAGGTGACATATTGATCAGCAATCTCAAAATTTATGGAACCAAAGAAATTAAATACATTTACCAATAGACTATAATTATACTATTGAGCCGAGATGTTACAGGTCTATGTTCACGTATCACTAGCTTTTATGTGATAAGCATTATTGTGTTGTGTTGCGTTATGAATTGGAAACCTTGGAGAGCTTTAAATATTTAGTATCAGTATTTAGTTACGGAAATCTATTTTATCCATTAACTCTAAAGAGTTAAACTTCGTTCGCGTAAAACCTTATGTAAAAAAACAGCGATTAATATAGTCATCTGAATGTATTAAGTCCATTCACGTATCTGCTTTTCTCTCATATTAAAGTTGCGTCGTCATTAAAATAACAATAACTTTTGATAGAGTGGACCGATTTTAATAAAACAGAAACTAAATGTTACTCGAAGATATTTTTTATGATTTACTTAAAAAGGTTTTAACACGAACTGTTATACCCGAACCTTGTACCCTAATATGCTGACCTTTCTCTAACACCACAGAACTATATCCCTTCCTAACTAGCACCTTTCCCAGTACCTAACGTCAGCACTTTCCGAGTCCTCTCACGGTCCTCGATACCACCCGGCAGTTCATTCCCAGACTCGGTCCATAACACTCATAATCCTCATAATTATTATTCAGTGTTAAATAATAAGTATTAATAATTAAGTGGACAAATCTTTGTCAAATAATAAATATATTATGTCAAGTGAATAAATCTTTTTTTATAGAGGGATATTTAGAATCCCGTATAACAGAACGCAGTATTTTAGTAGTGGTGCGTGTTCAAACAAACTGACGTACAGACAGAAAGTCATTTTTAAAATTGATTGAAATGTTTTTTATTACTTATTCCTAGATACCTGCAACAGTTTTTCTTTACAAAAATCTAAAACGTACATTATTTAATGTCATGAGTGGCAAACGTACTGGTGGGTCACCTGATGTTAAGTGATCACCGCCGTCGATAGACACTAACAACACCAGGGGAGTCGCAAGTGCGTTGCCAGTTTGTATTTGGAGAGAAGGGGAGGGAGGGCAGAGGAGCGGGGAGATAGGCCTCTGGCGCTCTCACTGACCGAACGAAACGCAACAATGCATGCACTGTTACTTCACGTCGGTTTTCTATGACAGGATGGTACTACCCCGGGCGAGCCGACCTATTTATGCTGAAACTAGTAATAGCTTCAGCGTGGCTCTGCCACCTAACAATTTTAGACGTCTAGATTTTATGTATAGATGTCTAATATAACCCTTGGCTTTGCAAGATAATCAAGCCCTTTCCCTCGCGTATTGTCCGGCGATCTGATAATTTACAGTTACATATATTTATTGATTTTATTTCATTACCCTTTTTATCATTTTGAATCCTAGATAATGGTAATAAAATAACTTCCGAGAATTCGTACGAAACGAAACTCTTTACTCGTGAAACTAGAAGGTAAAAGCTTGCTTGTGGCCTTAAGGTCAGCGCTTTCATATTGAACTGTACTGTTAACCGGTTGATCATACGAATTACATAGTATACATATTAATTACATACTTTTTCGTCTTTCATATGTAAAATGTTTAAATTTAAACTATTCTTTCATATCTTACAACTATAGATATACAGCAGATTAAATTGAATGCTCGATAAAACTAATTAGATAATAAACTAAATTTAATCAAATAACGAATGCTTATTACTCTTTATAATGTATCTATAATTTGAAACAAAGCTCACGAAAGCGAAGCGAATAGTTTTATAATTCTCATAAAGTAAATAAATAATCAGATAAGAAATATCGTTGTTTATACTTTATTCGCGACTCACGGATCGTTAGGCATATTAAAAATTAAGCTACGGCGTTGTCTAACGTTCGAGTATACGTGAATTGAATGATTTGCTTGCTTCACACTTAATATCCATTGATAGACAATACAACTGAAACCATAAGCCATGGTCAGCAGAACAATAAAAAGTAACGTACATCTGATAAGACAATAATGAAATGTTTAATATCCGGACCATAATCCAACTAACCGCTTCGGCGGTCAAACCATTATGGTATATGAATTTATATATTTAAATAGTAGCTGACTGAGCGTTGCTGTAGCTCAGTTATTTAAAAAGAAATTAAAAAGTACATATATATACATATAACACTCGGGGTTACAGTTGTCTATCAACAAACTAACTTAAAGCGCTATTTGTTCTAAACTGATGAAAATTACAATAACGAACATTGACAAACATTTAATTTGAAATTAAAAAAATATTGAAGCCATTAATCGACATATAAATCGAATCGAAATATAAGTTGGACCAAATTATACACATATAAATGCCAACATTCATGAAGACGTTGGACATTTGGACGTCATAGCAACATAATCCCATTCAAAATCAAAATTAAAAATACTTTATTCAATTTAAGCCCTGAGAAGGCGCTTATGAACCTCAAAGCTACCAACGGTTCGGATAAACGACTCAATCAATCATCGAGACGAACCGGTAAAACACTCTGATTTATCTATTCATGATTCATATTTTTAGAAACATAAATAGTTACATTTGTTTTTGTGGATGCACAGAGAGGGGCGTCATTTCCAGACGTCACCAGCGTTCACATATTGATCCACTCTATAATAAATAGCCTTTAGACATTAAAACCCGCTTGACATGGTGTTTGAACTCCTTACCCGGCAAATCGGTAATGTGCTTTAGAACTTTGTTATAAAACCCAACACTATTATTACCTGTTAATGGTCGTAATAAGCCTTAAACATGAAATGACCAATTTGTTACTGTTTCTAGTATTTATACATTAAGTTGTTTATTCTTTAATACATATAACTTACCTGATTAGTATTAGTATCGATTTATAAACGCGTTTATTATATATCTTCTTACATTCATACATGGTTTCAGCTCGATGTTTCCATACACCGCGCGTTCCGACTCAGTTGCTATAATTCGAACCTACGTCCATCGACGTTGTGTCCGAACACGCTATCAACTAAGTAATTATCGCTTCAGTTTACCAGTATGAAAGTAATGGATCAGATATCTCTTCGTGGCCGCTTTTATTTTCAGATATTTAATTGGACACAGTATCATCACTATGACTAACTAGTATATAAATAAGTGGCCTGTAATTTGTGTTCACTTACGGGGAATATTAAATATCAAAATGACTATATTATTTTATGTCTCATCCAATAACAATATATCTAGCTTCTGCATTCTTAAGACAGGTATTGAAAGTATAAATCCGAAAGCTTTTTGTATAATTAATAAAGGTAATATTACAAAAATAAGTAATTTATCTCTGAGATATAAGACTTTAAACGAGGCAATTTGTTTGTGGAAATCATTGGACGATTGCAGACATACCATTATTCATTGTTCACCGTTTTGTCTGGGCGTTTGTTACTTATAGGTACGTTTTCCATTGCTATTGCTATGCTACATCTCTCCACTGCTATACTATTTTAGTCAATGTACGTCTATCTGCAACACACCGTTCAAATCCTTACTAATATTATAAATATGGATGTGATTGTCGCGCCTTAACTTCTCGACCAATCATTATAAAATGTTGTATACATGTTTTCAGAGTATTTCTATACAGAAAAAAATATCTGTTCCCGATAGATAGGTCAAATTTATATTAACGTGTGTTAAACCGCGGGTAAGCTTTTACCCAATATTACTATTATTATATTATTATAAATAACTTCCATTGAAGAAAAACGTTTCAATTCAAATATAAAATACATTATTAAATGGTCATCTGACTACCGTTTGAAGTTTAAAAACTACCTTTAAACATGCATGCCCTATACGCTAAACATGCTGTGAAGAAACTAAATATTCGATTGTTTTTTGTAAATTATAGATTCATTAGTGATTTCGAATTTGTTTATAATGTTTAGCATTATTCTAGAACTTGAAATTTATTGTATATCAGCACATTACCGATTTGCCGGATAGTGAGTTCAAGCACCATATAAAGTGGGTTTTAATGTCTAAAGGCTTATTAAGGGTGGAACAAATATGTGAACTATGGGGACGTCTGGAAATGACGCCCCTCTCTGTGCATTCACTAGAAACGAATGTAACTATCTATGTTTTGTAAAAATATATAGAAAGATAAACCAGATAGAGTTTCTTGCTAATCCGAAGTTCTTCTCGATGACTGGGTTGTTTTCATTCATAAGAGCCTTCTCAGAGCCTAAATGAAAAAAGTACTTTTGATTTTGATATAGAAAATATTTGATTAATATACAACATATTTTATCACGTAAAGCCGATACTAATATATGTCATCAAAGCTGATATGAGAAAGCTCAATCATACGTCTTTTTTAAGCCTTATCAATTATATGTATTACTAAACCACGGCATAAGTATATAGTATAGCGTCGACAGTGGACGACGGTTCTGCGAGTGCAGCGTTGCGAAGGCGTACTGCGATTTTACGCTTCTCTACGTAGCATCTTATTGGTACGATCGCAGTTTGCAAAGTGTTGATCGTTGGCTCGCGTGTGTGATTACTGTGATACAGATTGTGCAACAAAACATTTCGACTTTGTATACCCTAATCAAATATGGTTTGAATTAAACATATCTTCTGATATATTTATTTCAGTATAAATACTAGAATTGACATCTCTCTCTGTGCATCCACTAAAAATAATTGTTACGTTAATGTATTTTAAACAAATCTACGTTAGAAAGATAAACCCGATCAAGTTTCATGCCGGTTTTTCTCTTTTTTTTTTCTTTTTTTTTTATAGTGACACGGCATAATGACTACACTATGACTGATGGTAAGCATAGTACAATTCAAAAACAATGGCGACCACCGAGTGACACACTATACATCGATGGTCGCCGCTGTCATGCCGGCCTGCGAAAAGCTGAATATTTACAGGCTGATCCCGAAACGCAACCCGCAGAAGCGAAACACTATGACGGGCTTTTTCGCCACGTACATGGTGGTTGCGACCCAGTCAGGCTGTAAAACCCTACCAACCCACTTTCGCCATTGCCTCGTTCGTTATTCAGCAGGTTGCACCACGTGCAGGTGAGGTTGGCTTGGATGTCTCAAGTCTTAGATGTTATTCGACACCCCTTACACCCTTTCACCAGTTGCCGGGATAGACAGGTGCTTGGACACATAGATTTTCAATTGTATGGTGATAGATAAATATATGGGCAAAGTCTCGTCATCATGGTTAAGTCTTCACGATGCTTTCCTTTACTGAAATCTCAGGCTTACGTAAAATTCGAACCAACGTTGGTCTGGGTTGACTGTCTTCTCTTATCTTAGTTTTATAAGCCTAGAAATGGAATTGATCTTCTAGTGATGAAACTCCGTAACATGTCTTTATCCTATTTCTTAATTTGTAGCGAGTTTTGTTTTCAAGCTCTAGTTTTCGAAAAAAAAATTTTTTGACCGATAATTTTAAGCATTATCACCCATTTACTCAGAATTGTCTATTTTACAACAAAAATATTAATATTCTTTGTTATTTATTAACGGACATCTATCTAACTGTCATGTTTATTCTATAAAAATGTCTTTATATTTTTGTTGACTGCAACCAACGACAATACAGATAATCTTGACATTAAATTACAGATGGCTACCGTGTCCAATTGTATTTTTAGGTTACTTTTTTTATTTAGCGCAATGACAATAAGTCTTACTACTGAGCCGAGAGATCGCAGGTTCGATTCCTGTATATTACTGGCTTTCGTGTTATGTGCATAGTTTTCCATAATAAAAGTTATGCTTAGTTATATGGCCGTGTGGGAAATTATATTTTTTAATATGAAAAAAGCTGTATAAGTTTTTGTGTTTTATTTAGAAATATAGATGTATAATATAGCACGGATATTAATAGACGTTTTTTTTTTCGAATTTGTTTATGTATAAATTGAATACCTTTACTAAATGCAACGCTAAAGTGGCACAAATAAAATAGACTAGGTAATAGTTTGACAGCCGCCTTTTCAATACAATAATTATATATGTACAATGTCTTGATCTAAAAATATGGAACAAAAACATATAAATAAGATTTCATAATGAGATGCTAGATGTCGAGTGAAGGGCGCAGAGTGCGACAAAACATCTAATTAAAACTGGATACAATTTTAAAATTAATGTCAAACTTTACTAATTATTCTTGAACGTCATAAGATTATTACAAAAGAGTAAAAGGCGACTGCTTCTGTAATTTAGGGAATTATACGACTGCGTAATGTCTGCTGTTACAAATCCGAAGCCACATAGCTCTGACGAAATGAATTGTATTAGGTATTGTTAGAGATTTGAACATTAATCTTAGAAATAACGTAAAACAAGACTGTGCTAATTTTAAGATGGCAGGTGGACGCTAACAACACGCGATGGCTACGCCGCGTTGTGAGTGCAACATACAACAACTTTGTCTTTCACTCTACTCTACCCTCCCAATACATTCTTGATAATTTAATGTGTGTCTGCAAAAACTTTGCAAAGCTGGATTTATTTTGGAGACAGTTTTATTTGAATTTCGATCAAATTATCATATCATATACCTAACTATAGAGCATACCATAACATCAAGCCAGCCTTTTTTAAGGATTAAATAGTAATGTGATATGTACAAGTATATGATCAAATTCAATCTAATAGAGTATGTGCCATATTGAATCGTTATATTTTTAATTGTATTAATTATATTAGATGTAGCAAGAGTAGTTTTACACATCTAATATATAGCCGGATCTAATATATGCTGGATTTCGCAAAAGTCCGCCATGATGATCTAAATACTATAAACTGTGAAAAACTGGTCGTCACATGTTTCAGACTCAATAAAAACAGTAACAGTTTTATAGATAATAGTGTTAGGTTTTACAACCAAAGTCCAAAGCATTTGCCGGACTGTTAAGTTTAAGCGCCATGTCAAGCTGGTTTTAGTGTCTTAAGTGAATCAATATGTGAACGATGATAATTTTTGGAACTGACTCCTCTCTGCGCATCTAAATATTACATATATATTTTAAACAAGAAATTTATAAATTGTATAAACTAGATCGTTTTTCTTGCCGGTTCTTCTCGATGACTGGGTTGTTTGTCCGAACTGGTGCGCCGGTTTAATGGTGGTAATGTAAACGTACATAAGCGCCATCTTAAGTCCTAAAATGAATATGCTATTATTAATTTTTTGAACGTACAATCTTCGCCAATGTCTTTGGCCGTAGTTCGGGCTTGCGCATTTTTTTTTTGACTGCATTGTGCCTGATGGTAAGCACATTACAATCCAAAAACAATGGCGTCCACCGAGTGAAACCCTATCCATCGCCGGTCGCCGCTGTCATGCCAGCCTGCGAAAAGCTGGATATGCTCAGGCTGATCCCGAAACGCGACCCGCAGAAGCGAATCACTATGACGGGCTTTTTCAGCATATACATGGTGACTGCGACCCAGTCAGGCTGTAAAACCCTACCACCCCGCTTTCGCCATTGCCTCGTTTGTTATTCAGCTGGGTGCACCACGTTCAGGTGAGGTTGGCTTGAGTGTCTCAAGTCTTAGATGTTATTCGATACCCCTTACACCACAAATAATATTGTTAAGCGTTTACTACAAAATAAAATAAAATAATTATTATAAGCATCTATAATTGGCATTTATTTATTATATACTGGTATTGTCTCGATGTAATATAATACATATTTATAGTTAAATTTGTGTTCTGCGGTAAATGCTCTTCAGAGCGGTTAAAAAGTTTTGCGTGGACTATACTCTATGAATTTTATAATAATGGATACTATAACTAAAGTTGTAGCAGATCCTTATTCCTGAAAACTTGGTTGATCAACTACATTCTTCGAACAGGAACATAGCAGCGTGAGCACTATTTAGCTGTAGAAATTGGTGTAACAGAATATTGAAGTCATATGTAGCTTAAATATTACAATGAAAAATTTTTGTGCTTATAAAAATTTTCATTGCATCGATTTAGCTGTTCCGAAGATTAACTTCAGAAAACTATAGATTGAATTCATTGATTGAAGCGATATTGGCTCAATGGTTAGCGTGTACGGACATTGTGGCGATGGACCACACTTACAATGATGGGAAACATAGCATTATGATGACCCTCACGTTGAAAATCTGTAGCCAAGCATTAAAAATATGTTCCAGCAGCTGCACTTGAAGTCAGTTCTTTAAGTTTAACGTGGTTGCCATCTTTACGCGTCATTTAACACATGTGGGTTGTGATCAAACGCTAGAAAGTATAAAGTATTATAAAAACATTAAAAATATACAGTTTTATGAATAAATTAGCAGCCGGCGTAGAACCTAATGTAAAAAAACAGCGACTACTAAAATCATCTGAATCTATTAAATCTTATCTATTTTCTCTCGTACTTAAGTCGCGTCCTCATTAAAATTACAATAACTTTTGATAGAGTGAATCGATTTTAATGAAACCAAGACTAGTGGTTACTCAAGGATATGCTTTATATTTTATTGGGATATAGAATATAGGATACTTGGGGAGGTTTTATCGTGAACCCAGTACTTTAGCATTGATGCGTGTTCAAACAAACAGACAGACAGACATTTCTAAAAATGACGGAAATGTTATTTATTCCAAGACACCTGCAACATTTTTTATCACAAAAATCTAATAAGATCATATATGTTATATTTACATTGTTATTATATTTATAGACTAGCTAAAGATTAAAAAAAATGTTTTTAAATATATACTTAACTTTGGTTATGATATAATACCAAAAAAGAAATATTTTTGTACCACGTCACATGACGTTTGAATTACCTATCAACGAATCCCAAAGAACGATTGTTTACAATCGCGAAACAATCTTTGTAATCGCGTGTAATCGCCTCGCACCGTGACTGACGCCAACTAATGCATGGGAAATGTAGATGAAAACGTAAGGTTTCACAACAGATCCACGAGAGATAGACGGCGGCACGAGGAAGTTGCTTATACTACCTGTGACAAGCTGCAGACGTTTAAACAATATATTAGAACTGTATGTTCTAATGTTAACTATATGTAAACTATATGTTCTGATCACACTCCTGTCCTCCTAACTATTAGTATGTCAATCATTAGCTACGAGAGGCCTGATGCCTTGTGCAATAATCTCACTGATTGGGAAGGCTTCAGAGAGTACATTGAGAAAAGCATCGAGATAAATGTCTCCTTGAAAACACCTGATGAGATAGATGATGCAACCCAATATATTACTAACCTTATACAAAAGGCTTGCTGGATTAATACTCCTTTAAAAAAAGAAAAAACATGGCAGGCGGTTGGGAACGTACCGCTCGAGATAAAATGCAAAATACTAGAGAAGAGAAGATTACGTAGACTACAGTAAACGGCTGAAGCGCCATGATATACAGAAGCTTGGTGACAGATGGTGAAGGATGAGGGGTCTCCTGCTGAGGAGCTCCTTGAAACGATAAATGGCATAGAACAAATCTGCTTATAGTTTAGGACTGATTGTAGATAAGCACAAAAAAAAAAATATGTTCTAAACAAAGACGAGGCTGTAATAAGGACCACCGGCAAAAATGAAGACTCAAAACAATGGAGAAATTGCGTTCTTTTTTGAATTTTTAAATCAGTTGTAGTCTGAAGTACTTAAATTACATAATTTGTATATCGATGTTATTGACATTAGTCTGATTTTCAAATCTATTGGCACTTCGAGCAATAATTATATATTGTTATACAGTTTGTTAATTAAAAACAATTTTTTTTATGTTATATGTGGCAAACGAACAAACAAACGACAGAACACTAACAACACCAGAGGAGTCGCAAGTGCGTTGCCATCCTTTGAGGGGAAGGGCCTAACCTAGGAGGGAGAGGGAGAGGAGAGGGGAGTGGTGGTGGGGCTGCGGCGCTCTCACTGACCGAACGAAACGCAACAATGCAAGCACTGTTACTTCACGTCCGTTTAACGGTTTAACATATGATTAACTGCACAAGCCCAATACCAATGTTACATTGTTTGTTTGTTTGTCGCAAGCGCAAACGTCACGACCATGTTGAGGTCATTAGTGACGCAAACCTATAAGTTGTCCCCTACCAATTGTTTTTAATGTGAAAATTCACAAGCTTTATGTAGAAATATGTGGACTTTGCTTTTTAATATATACACTCAAATAAAATATACATATCCAATAAACTACATCTCCATTCGCTTAGACCACAGAGCGGCGGTTTTACTACCATATAATCAACCGGTAGCCATTGGTCCTGGTTTATCTGGTACGGAGGCAATATAAATTATCCAGTAACTTTACATCTTCGATGCACACGAAATTACTTATTACGTAACGCTATCTTCATGACTTAAATACTTCTAGAAATACATATAATGAGAATGCTAATCTAACGGTTCTGTTAGATTTTTGTGAAAAAAATTGTTGCAGATATATATATATATATATATAGGTATATGAATAAGTATTAAAATACATTTAAATATTTTTTAGAAATGTCTGTCTGTCTGTTTTTTTGGACACGCATCACTGCTTATCCTAAGGATATCCTCGGGTAACATTTAGTCTTTCTTTCAATAAAATCGGTTCGCTTTATCAAAAATTAGTGTAATTTTAATGACAATGCAATTTAAGTACGAGACAAAAGTAGATAAGTAAATGGACTTAATAGATGATTTCTTTAATCACTGTTTTTTACATAAAGTTCCACGCAGACGAAGTTGCAGGCAAAGCTAGTCTAGAATAAGAAGATATATACCTACATAATTACGATTAAAAATTAGTTTGTCTATAAGATTGAGTTTGTTTATTCCATAAACGTCTTTCATTCTTAGATTACAAGAAAATATTGTAGTAAACATAATATAACAATTGTTTTGTTGTTTTATTTTTTTAGATTGATATAGTGCTCTTGTGGAGTAGGTAATAAGATTATAAGTTTCTTGTGATAATTTATTATTTATATATTAATATCCGAGAATAAATCAAAAAGGCATTCGAAAATCATTATGTCATCTTAAATTAGGAACTTGTTTGGTTTTGAATTTTTCCCTACGACTAAAGATCTGTTTTCGACGCACAATTAAGGCAAACGAATCCCTGATTTTCTACACCAATTGTACAGTTTGAATACTAAAACATACAGTAACATAAATTAATTAACCTTACGATCTCCGCATTTTACGGTTCAAAATGTCACTAAGCGAAAGTAATGGTAATTATTTCGCATGGCAACAATCGCTACAGCGCTTACAGGAAGTGCGGCCATCTTGACACGATTTCCGGGGCACGTGCGCGGGTCAAACTGATGATGATTTTCTGTGACATTTATTTTATGTATAGGTTGTTTCATTCAATTGTTGTTCCTTTATATTATTGAAAGATACATTCGTGCGATAACAGATAAAATGAGAAGAATGCTTTTAAAAAAAGTTGAAGAAGTCATAAATAAAAACTGCCAATAGAAGTGGAAACTCAAAACAATCAAATAGTTGTGTTTATTTTCTGAATCCTTAAATTAATTATAGTCTGAATATATTTAAATTTTATAATTTGTAAATGGAATTATTAACATTAATCTGATTTTCACATCTATTGGCACTCGAAGCGATAATTATATACATTTTATATAGTTAATTGATTAATTAAATGTACTGCTGGGCTGGGCTGCACAAGCTCAACACAAAATATCAATGTTAAATGTACACAATGCGACGCAAGCGCAACACGTTACGAGCATGTCGAGGTGAGTGACGCGAACCCAGAAGTTTTTCTCATACCAAAAATCACTCATGCGACAAAAAAAAGTTTTCACTTCAAAAATAAATTTCAGGTGTGAACAAAGAGTTATAGAAACGTTTTTTGTATTCATAACGTTTTTTTGCGTTAAAAAAATGAAAATTAAAAAAAAAATCGATCTGGTAGATAAAGTAGAATAGTTCCACAATAATCCAAAGGGATCGATTTATGATATTATAGTCTTTAATCATCTGACAATTATAAAAGAAGTTTTTTTAACTAAAATTTATGAGTCGTAAACAAAATACTGACCAAAAAGAGTATTACCATACCGGAAATAGAACCCGAATCTCCTGGGTGAAAGCCAGGTGTCCTAGCCACTCGACTATACGGGATTATATGACATTTCAAAAATTGTGCATTTAAAAGAAATAAAAGGTAATGAAGTGAAATAAAATAATTATATAATGCATTATAAGAAACTAAATATTTAATAAGAAAATAGGTGTTTTTTTATACTAGTATGTATACGAATTCTATGAAACAACTTTACGCAAAATCGGTATTTACGTTCTGATTTATAAATATTTTACTGTTTTCGATATTATTTGAAATCAATATTTCTGTGTTATGTTTGTCCTGCCTTATTTCCGAAACGGCTGAGCCAATTTTCACGAGACTTTTACTAGTATATAAAGTACTTATCATAAGCTAACTACTAATGATAAAATGTATCTAAGGTAGTTTGAAAGTAAATAACGTTTGTAAGTGAAGACGAATTTTTATTTATTTTATAATTACTATACAGCCCCATAACCATAACCTAAACTTAATTTACAGGCTAAATAACTTAAATAAAACAGATTATCAATGGTAATATAGCGTAACGACTCAACAACTTAAATGAACTCAGTGCTTCAACACTATTAGATTTGGATAATATAACACATGAAACAATTCAATATCTTATAAATTCAAATTCAAACTCTTTTAACAAGAACAAAAGACACAGCATGTATATACAATCCTGAATCGCTCGAGATGCGCGTGCGCCGCGCCATGTCAGACATCGTGTGAACAGCCAGGATCTCTGTCTTTATTATATTTTATTACATTAGGCGTTCGTTACAAAATCTGAAAGGTGAAAGTTGCATCCGGGATGTATATCTTTTATGAAATCACGTTCTTTGCATTCGTTTCAGGTAGAGCTAAACTGCATTCACTCATAATGATCCTAACTTTCCTATTTACTGCCTTAATTCTATAATAAAAAGACTTCATCATAATTTTGTGGTGGAAAGCGATAAGCTAAAAGAATACTAGCTGTGCCCGCTACTTCGTCCGCGTGGAACTAACATGTAAAATAACATAAGTCATCTGAATATTAAGTTCATTTAGTTATCTATTTTCCTCTCGTGATTATGTTGCGTCGTCATTAAAATTACAATAACTTTTGAAAGACTTCATTTAATCAAGACTGAATGACACATTTTTAATCCTAAGGCATTAATTAGTAAATCGGCTGATAGAAACATTTAATTCGAATTAAGCTAAATATTATTATTTTGGTTTGACCGCAAACTATCATAGTGTCTATACTCGTAAATGTACAATGTACAATTGTATTAAATAAATATTATTAAGTTTATAATTTACAATTAGTCTCTTTACAGGGCGTAATTTTTTTCTGTCATATACAGAATGCTATTTCCTTATCCATGTTATCTCTATGCTCAAATGTTCATTTTATCCTGATCAGAAGTTTAGCAATGAAAAGCTTAATAAGAGATAGATGCATTTTTTTAAATTTATAAACTACCCGCACCGATTTCATACGGGTAGAATAAACATATTAATGCACTATCATAAATGTTCAAGTAATTTAGATATTTAATTATATTATCCAAACATTTTTTTGGCTCCTATTTTACGCGTAAGGAATTTTATATCTGTCATAATAATCTTCGAAGATATTCATTGAAATGATATAATATCGAGGGTAATTTTGATCGTGATTAGATACTCCCAAGTAATTAACAAGTTTAATTACAACAGGATTTAATATCAGTCAGAACAAATTCACAGATAGTCCAGTATTTACTAAATATTATGTTGTTAAAATAAAATTGTTTCCTGCGAATTGTTGGTATAATAATTATAACTCGGAAAAATGGAAATTAATATGAAAATTATAATTTAACATAAATTCAACATGCATATAATTTAAACAGATTTGAGCGATATTTAATGAATGAGCAATTAAAGATGTCAATATCATAGTTACTAATGTCATTATACAACTGTTTCATACGGTTGAGAGGCGAACAGATGTTTGTTCGTAAAAACGTTTTGGAAAAAACAGTCTGAATTGGGTATCGTGGAACCTTTCTAGGAACATTTAGGTTTAGTTCATTTAATAAGTCCGGGATCTCAATAACTCCATTAGCAAGCTTATACAGTAAAAGAAGATCCAAGATCTTACGACGACTTTCCAACGATATTAATTTAAAATGTTTTAATCGAGTATTGTAGTTTGCACGATAGGGACAGCTCTGGTCGCGGCGAGCAAGAAATTTAGTAAATATACGTTGAATACGCTCTATACGATTAACATGAATATTATAAAAAGGATTCCAAATGTTTGATCCGTATTCTAGAACGCTTCTTACCAAAGTTTTATAAAGATGTATGCTATATACATGCATATGCTCGAGTAGCATTTAGTTCTGGTTTAATCTATCAAAATTTATTATAATTTAAATGTCACCGCAATTTAATTAGGAGAGGAAAGTAGAAAAATAAATGTACCTAATATATTCAAACGATTTTATTAATCATTGTTCATTTTACATAAGGTTCCACGCTAAATTAAGCGCTAGACAAACATGTTTACATCTTTATAACAACATTTTAATTATCCCTACACATACACCTTTCGGAAGATATTCTCCAATTCATAGTGAAGACCGTATGAACTAAAGAAATACACAGACAGACGCAGTAAGCGACAGTTTTATAATATGTATCGGTTAATGTATGGTACTCAAATATACTTTTCTTTAATTGCAGATTCCAAATGCGGTGGAGAAAAGCATTTTTAAATATGGAGATGTTATCATGGACCGTTGTAATCTTGACTTCACTAATTATAGGTATGTTACTTTTATAGTTATTTAGTAGGTTAGGTAGACTATACACACGCGGCTGATTAAAAATCTAAAAAAATCGCACATTGTTTATTTCTATTTTCCTTCTAAATAAGTATAACACAGGATTTTGTTTTTTGAAATATGTAACTTACTAAACACTTTTCGGACATTAAAAAGCGATATATGAATTTATAGGTAAATTGTACGCTCTACAAAATTGATTACGACTTTTTTCGATAAACAGACTCATGCCAGACAACTCAAAAGTTATTCAAATTAATAATGAAATTTATATCATAATTGCAATGTAGTGCGACCACAGTACAACATGGAAGCTTGCGAATAATGAAAAACTAAGTTTCATTAATTCACTATCTTAACTCTGCCTCTCCAATACATTCTTGATAATTTAATATGTATCAGCAAGAACATAGAAAAGCTAGATTTAGTAAAAGACCGGAAACAATCACAAATTTACCATTCCATGTTTCAAGCTCAGTAAGACCAGTAACAATTTTGTAATTCTACAACAAAGTCCCAAAGTGTATTATCGATTTGCTTGATTATTATTATTATAATAATACTCCATGGTCAGGTAAGCTCGACATATGCTGCGTAAGTCTTGAGCGCATTCGGACTTCTATAAAATACATTGTTTACATCGCTGAGTATTGATGTGTGATGAGTGATGAACACGTGTTGATCGTGTGCGAAGGGGCTTATTATGACACTGCATATATTAAATATAGGAAATAAAACACAGGTCATAGATTATTTTAATAATAGAGAAAATAATTACCATACAAAATTACGGTGATTTCTTTAACTCGATTAAATAACACGTTCTGAAACCTTTCCCGATTAGAAAGTCCTAACGGCTTATTGTATGGTATCAAAGTTTGTCAATGTATTGAATGTGCTAATGAGCACAATGAGTATTAATGAGCTAATACCTATTTAATGAGTCAATTTGTTAATGTCGCCTACATTCATTGACGCTATATTATGAAACACAGTGACCTATATGAGTAGATACATTAAATATGAATGCAGATGTGAATTAAAATCGTATTAATTTGTTACTATTTAATACAAATAACTGACATGATCTAAATTGGATCAACTTTTAAACTGTTATCTGCATACTTGTAGGAAGAACTTGTATGCAAGAGTTCGTGTACACAGGCAGTATTGTCAATGCTTTGATAAAGCTAAATGTCGACAGGTACATTCTTCGATTTGTCATTTTTAACTATTTTTAATATCCTTTTGGACTTGTGAAACATGTACTTATGGAGCTGTGTTTATACAATAAAAATTAAGCAAAGACTTAATAAAAAATCTAAACCATTACGTCTTCTATTATATTATACTAGCTGACCCGTGCAAGTTCGTCAGCACCAAATCGGTTATTAGCGGTTTCAATTGTATTTTTAAACGCAAAAAATCTTGTAAACTTAAATACCCGATGCAGCGAATACTACCGCTTCCATGTGTGTATTCAACTCACACAAACACAACACTCACACAAACATATACCCAGTTGGTGTGTGAAAAATAAGCCTAGAACTCGTTCGGAGCATCACCTACCGAGTCCAATTAAGATAAAAACTAACCTACTTATATTACCGATAAATGTCTTTCCATTACCCCTTGGGTTGCTTCTGTGCCGCTCAACTTCGCGCCCGTTCACTATTCGCGTAGAGCCCACTTCAAGACTCAAGAATATTCAGAAAACTAATTTTATCAAATATCGACTGATAGAATTCTAACACACGTACTGACAGAACTTTAATTGAATTTCATTTTGTACAATACAATGTAACTATGTTGTAGGTTTATGTTTTAGGAAAAAATATTGTCACCTTTGTGTAGCAAACATTTTTTTATACAATAAAATAAATGTAACAACAAAGTATCAGTTACGTTTACACTTATATTTAACTTTATCAACATGGTATTATTGAAGTGAACTTTGTTTAGAATCGTTATGATTTAAAAATCAAAAGAAAAATATGCTTCATGACAAAGATACAAACACATATATCAATAGGATTTAGCCTACTTATTACATTTTGTGCTTCTAATTCTATAACTGATTGTTAATTACGTGTATAAATGTCATGTAGCCGTAGCTCAGTTATAACGTACTGTACATTATATGAACCGATGGAGACGTCGGTAAGGAACCCAGTGAATTACGTTAACTACAATTTTTTTATTTTCGTCCATTATCCTTGAGAACCCCTTCCGTTTTATGGGACAAAAAGTAAAAGTAAAAGTCTAGATGTAACCTTGTAATATTAGTTATCACTGCCCCAAGTTTCGTCAAAATTGGTGCAGTAGTTTCAGAGTGATACGTGTTCACAGAGGCAGACAGACATATAAAAATTGTAAAAGGATTATTTTTAGCTTCTATATCGATAACAAAGTCTACCCCAATTATAATTTTCAAAAAAATATTTAAATTACAGATTTGGCCTAATTACAGTTTTAATATACACGTAGTATAGATAAATATAGATAGATTACAATACGTAGGTTTGTTTGTACTGCTAAAACAAAATATATATAATTAAAAAAAGATATTGAAGAACTCATACTGATAAACTGTAGCAGCATTTGTCGGTTCACTATTAAAATTGCTGTAAGTTTTATTATAACTCGACATCATATTGCTACTACTTTATCTTGTTTATAATATACTTATGGTAGTCTATATGTAAAAGGATGTTTTTCATATTCACATATATTATACATAACTTATCTCGTGCGCACATATTAAGCAATCATTGTTTTAAACGTATATATAATATTGCAATCATTCTTCTTATTTTATTTCAGGGGTATGCGATGGAGCTAGGCGGACTGCGCAACGTCGGAGGGTATTATAGCTAATTTAATATTTTCAACTAATCTCGTTACAAAGAATAAATATCTAGAAAATGTACACAGACTTCTTAGTATATCCATCTTGTTTAATCTTATGTAGGTTGTATAATAATAAATTATTGTATATAATAAATTATTAGGTACAGCATTAAATTTTACAAAAGAGAAGAGCCCCTTTATTTAAAAACGATTGTCATTGTGGATCCCCATTGAATATTTGGATAAATTCCAAATATAGGCAGGATATTCGAAATCATGATAAGATGTACCCGACTTTTGATTTGGCACGTCGGGAAAAA
This sequence comes from Antheraea pernyi, assembly GCA_015888305.1. Classification (NCBI taxonomy): domain Eukaryota; kingdom Metazoa; phylum Arthropoda; class Insecta; order Lepidoptera; family Saturniidae; genus Antheraea; species Antheraea pernyi. Next base: position 223,688 of record MU159221.1, on the reverse strand, counting down.
GACTGACATAGACGGTTACACTCAACTTCGTGGTGTTATGCAGTCATTGCGCTGTGCGACCGCGAAAACGCTCTATAAAACCGAAGTAAGTCGATCTTAGTCTGATGTCTTACATTTCTCTCCAACACGACGTGTCAAATTAAATGCAGGGTACTCAACATACGATATTTTTAATCTAATGACCAAACCACATTGCATTATCATGTTAATGTAATGTTTTTAGGATACAGTAAGAACTGCTGAGCTTTATGTACCTTCGCCGAGTGCGGAGAGCCTTCAAGCAATAGCTGAGGCGATGGGAGCTGCAGGTTTCGAGCACTACACTGAGGGAAAGCCGCTGGTTAAGCGCCTTATTCCTGCTTTTTGACAGTCAACCGGACCTCGACGTTGTGGAGCATCAAGGTGACTTTTAATTACATGAAAAATCTTCAGTCAGTCAACAGGACATTTTATTTTTAAACTATTGACGATAAAACCTGGCCTTGTGAAAATTTCAACATCTGTTTCAAGAATGCAGATTTAGTCCGAACATACTCCGCAACCGCGGATCGGCTGTAATATGACATGCGATAGACGAACGAAAAACTTTGAGGCGATGGAAAAAAGTTTCACTTTAAAAACATTGTGCTATATTTCTAGGAGTGATCGGCAAAGCTGGCGTGGACTTCCCAGCGTTCCCAAACATACCAAATACTGGGTTTGACTGTAAAAACGCACCAACCGGATACTACGCCGATTTGGAAACAGACTGTCAGGTATGAAAATATGAAACTACATTAGGATGATTGTAAATATTCATAAGGTAACATTATACAAAAACAATGTTAATATAAAAACCCATCGAAGCTTCTTTTTATAAATTTAGTTTATAACTAGAATATTGGTTCCGAAAGAAAAAGTGTTTCCCAAATAACAGAAAGTTATCTTAATTTTATATAGTCACTGCCTTATATGCGCCATTAAATTATTTTCAATATTCCTATGAGAATATCATTACATAGTATAAACCAAAGTCCCCTACCGCGTCTGTATGTTCGCAATAAACTCAAAAACTACTGAACCGATTTTCATGCGATTTTCACCAGTGGATAAAGTGTTTCATAAGGAAGGTGGTGGTATATAATTTATCTATATTTTTTCAATCAGGGTAAGACAACGTCCGCCGGGACCGCTAGTCAAAAATAAAACACTCACTGATTTTGCTTAAAGATAGACAATTAAAATAGGATACAAAAGATTGCGTTCTGTTTACATCATTTGAGTGTTATCGTGGGCTACTAATTAGTTTTATGTTTTCAAACAAAATAATACTTTTTATTCGCTAATAGGTGTATCTACTAGCTAACTCTTTAGTATATTATAGTTTCACCAACTTCTTTAGTAAATGTAAATTATAAATTTCAGGTATTCCACATTTGCGATACATCGCGGAAGATATCGTTCCTGTGCCCGAACGGAACCATCTTTAGCCAGTCCCATCTCATATGCGACTGGTGGTTCAAGGTGGACTGCGCCTCCTCTCCAGCTTTGTACGAGTCCAGCGCAGAGTATTACTCCAATGAACAAAAGAAATCTCAAAAAATCACCCATACGTTAACTAAGAACCACGACCTGCAGCAAATAGGTGACAGCAACATCAGATCCGAATCCAGAAGATCGTCAATAAACGTACCGAGTACTACAGAGAGACTGCAAAGGCATAGGCAAAGACTTCAAACAGATACGCCATTCAACATTGGGACACCTAGGAGTTTCCAAGGTTTCAACGACTTTGCCCCTACGCAAAGAACTCAAGCAACGACAGCACTCGAAAAGCGAAGACACAACCTCGTACAGTTGATATCTAACAATTTCGCTGGAGTGAAAACTACACCTACGTACTCAGAAACAACGAAAGCGACTCCTAACGATTACAGTTTTAAAGAAATGCAGATTGCTGCTGAGAGTGCCTCTTTTGCCAACAACAATAATAGACAATTCTTACAAGATTATCACACTAAAAATTACCGACCGTATCCAGTATACACACCAGATACGGCGGACACTCCCAGACATAAAGCAAAATCAAATCCTAACTTGACAACCCTTTATGATATTAGAGATAAACACATAGCTCAAGAAAGTCAGGAAGTAACTAAACGACCTTCTCTTGTATCATACACCAAAAGTTATACAACATATGAGAACCATCAACCGTACACACGACCTGGAGTATCTTTGCTTAAAGGATTCATAGAAAAGGAAAACAATAAAACTTTAAGTGCCACTAAAACAACAACAACTACGGAAAAGGTTCCAGAAGTAACACACAGAAGTGATAGGTACGAAAATGTAGCCAATACAGTGTTTATACAAGCGAAGAATACATTTGAATCTGCCACAAAAATACCTCAGACGACCAGAGCCTATAGTATAGAGAGAGTTTCAAGAGATAGGATTGACGCTCACACTACAACTAATCGAGTAACCGAGGCTACCACTGAACCATCATACAAAGAAAGACGCGATAGAATTATGAGAAAATTAAATTTTGGTGATTTCGAGTTTACAGGCACATCTGAGAATTCCGTAGGAACCCAACCCAACAGATCAGGATTTGTAGTGTCACCTTCTCTGACACCAAAGACACTTCATAGCCTAGCCATTTATTACGCAACTGCCGTGGATAATTTATCGACAACAACCAGCCCAGAGGACGGTGAAACTACAACCCAATCAATTGATTATGAAGCTATGGAAGAAGCTCTACCAGCTTTGTTCAGCCAACATACTATTAACAAGTATAGCGATTTATTTAATCATGATACTGAACAAACAGAATTTCTTGAAGAAATGAGGGCAGAACTCAACGACACTTTCGGTGAATTATCTGAAGATTTAACAGTTCAGCAAAGCCAGAATCCCATAGCTACTTCCCCACAAATAAGAGAATTAGCTCAAGTATTTACTCATGCGCTATCAGCATACCTTCAAGATCCTGTCCAATTCCGGAAAGTCCTTTCTGATATAAGACCTACACATCCATCTTTTGGAGAATTATTATTCACAACAGAGGAATCAATAAATACGGAAGCAACAACGACTATAAGTGAAGATGACGATGAAATTTTAGGATTCTCGGAGGATAATAAATTAAATTCTCCGAATCAGTCCGTTAGGGAACCTAAAGCTTTAAATATCAGTACGAGTTACGCTCCAATAGAGGAATCAACAACATTGAAACCAGAAGCTGCATCAACAATACACTACGGTAACACAGCTAGAAATCCTTTTAAATGTTGTGGTAGAATATCAGCATCTTATACTAAAAACACTACTCCATTTATTGTTTCTACCACTCCAACATATCCGAATACTGTAGCATTGAATGTCAATAATCTATCAACCACAAACAGTGAAACATCATCTGATTATGTGATACACAAATATGGTGGTTTCCAAAACAACGCACTGACTATAACTAATGCATATGGTAAAGAACAAAATTTTACAGATTCCCAACCACTTAGAGAATATGTTGAAGCAACAAATATACCAACAGCATGGGGTGTTGACATATCACCATCATCCGCTAATCAAGCAAATGCATCAGATTCAAATAATAAAAAGGATCACACAACTAGTATCATTCCCTCAACTACACCAATTTACTTTACAGAAACGGAGAGCATTGAAATAGAAAATGAAGAGGAATTGCAAAGAGCTCACAGTAAGTCATTTATCGCTCCTCAAAATACACGTCAAGGTAAACAACTCAAAGGTGACGAAAACACAATAGTAATCAAGAAACCATCAGAGGATCTAGAAGCTCCTACTTTACCAGACAGTGATGCCACAACAGTTCAAACTACAACATCCTTACCTACAGTGGTAAACTCTGAAGAATCTGTAGTATCGACTACACCCAGCAATATATTTACACTACCGGATAATGAGAAGACAACATACCAACAATGGGCGAGTACTTTTGACGGTTGGCAAACAACTATAATCGACCCAATCACTCTAAATGATGGTTTAAGTCCTACGGGAACAGAAAACACGCAAACTGCTCGTGAAGAGAATACTTTTATACCCAGCACTGCTATAATGCCAACTGAATATGCAGCCACTACTGAACCATCAGTGTCATCAACAATAAATGTAGAAATCATAGCAGACGTTAGAGATGAACGAATCGGCAGACTTCTGAGAGATTCCTCAACAGAATCTGCACAAGATTTATCAACGATAACCGACACAGTAGTAGAAAAGGCGAAAGAGATAATGGGAGGCATGAATGCAACAACAACAGAAAAACTTATGAACGTGATGAAGAAAACTAAATCGAAAACAGTAAAGAGACTAATTCTCCTCTTGATACAAACATGCGATGACGATCATAACAGTACAGCTGAAGCCTCCAAGAAGGCTTTACTCGAAGCTTTAATGGCTGTGTCACAAAAAGATATGGAAGAAATAGCTAAGGAAGAAATAACAGAGGCTCCAACGACATTATCAGACTACGACATAACAACAACAGTAAGAAGAATGGACAGACAAGAAATAAGGCCGAGACAATTCGAACGACGTGGCAAGAGTATAAACTTGGAACCAAGCGTGATCAATTCTTTATCGAATCCCACGACGGAACAGACTAAGGCTCATGAAGATCTTGAAACGGTATCGACAACCACCAGTTCACGAACGACTTCGACCAGTCGTAGAGGTTTAAAGAAATACAGAACTACGCCTGAAGTAAGAACAAGTAAAGTTCCGATCTTCGACCGACCTGTAGCAGAAGCAAGAAGTTCTGTTCAAGGGTCTGATCTAAAAACAGCATCTGACACGCGAGCTTTGGAGTTATTAAGATCATTATACACTATTGCAGCCAAATGGGGTTGAGAGGGTTAAATAAGCTTTTACTTTATACCTATTAGTTCGGTGAGACTTTTATTGTAAATTTGGGATTTTTGGTTTCAAACAGTTATGTTGCAAATTGTGTTGTATATAAAATTATTGGATTAAAATTTGTAAAAATAATTACAATTTGCAACAATCCGACTTTATAGTGATAATAATATTTTATTATTATACACGTGGCACTGAATGTAGAACAACCTTCAAATTTCAGTTGGGTAACAATCACACTTCCAGACTTCAGAGATAAATTTTATCTATATAATGTAAACAAAAAGTTTTTAATTTTTCATGTGACTCGTTATATCTGAATTCATTATTAGTGAGCATATCTTATTAATTCTCAAGATTTTCTTTTACCGATTATAAGTTACCTAAATAAGTCATCTTAAATTTAATAGTATATCTTATCGCTTACGAAAAAAGAGCCAATAAATATCTCGTTAAAATCAATTCAGCCATTTCGGAAATTGGCCTGGACAAAGACTTCATTTTTATACATAATATGTTAAGATTATAAAATAACAGTCTTTCTTGTACAAAAATGAATCTGATATACTCAATGACATCATGATTAAAAATAATTTATGAATGGAGATGAATTGTAAGGTAAGATTTTATTTTACAAATATATTATCTAAATTACTTAAATTTATTGTTCTACATTCATTCGAAAAATTATTATTACGATTAATATAAATAAAATGTAGTTGAAAAATGTAAATCCATATTATTAAATTTTCTCGGTTTTCCTTTCAAATTTGAATGAATTCAATATTCATGTATTTTAGAATCAAATATTAAGTTACCCATTTGTTAACAACTCGAATGTTATTATGTTCTACAATTTATATTCAACCGCCTTATACATAAGTTAGTTAACTTATTAACATATTTCCATTAAATAAATCGTTTAATAGACTTACTAAATAGTATTTTAGTTATAGGTAACAATAAGATTTTATGTATTTCCTATTTTTATAGCAAGTCTAGATTTTACCTACCAAGTTACCTATTCAAGATATGCCTCGATGGTTATTTCAAACTGCCACATTTTTTGTAATATAATTAGACTAATTAAATAACAATTAAGCTAAATAATATTATTGTTTTAGATATTATATTTTTTACAATAAATCTTTATATAAAAATGAAGTGTTTTTTAATATCTCAACTATGTAAAATACTCCGTCCGCGTGGAACCTGATGTAGAAAACAGCGACCAATAAATGTAATAAATGTAATTACTGTAATGTAATTACTATCTACTTTTCGTACTTAAATCGCGTCGTCGTTAAAATTACAATAACATTTGATAGATCGTACCGGTTTTAATAAAACAAAGACTATATGTTACTCGAAGATATGCTTTATGATTTTCTTGAAGAGATTTTTTTTTATGTCATAGATGGCAAACGAACAGATGGGTCACCTGATGTTAAGTGATCACCACCGTTCATGGAGGCAACAACACCAGAGGAGTCGCAAGTGCGTTGCCACCCTTTGGGGGAAGGGTTAGGGGAGGGAAAGGGAGAGGAGAGAGGAAAGGGGAGGGGAGGTGTACCTCCGGCGCTCTCACTGACCGAACGAAACGTAACAATGCAAGCACTGTTACTTCACGTCGGTTTTCTATGAGAGGGTGGTACTACCCCGGGCGAGCCGACCCATTCATGCTGAAACCAGTAATAGTTTCAGCGTGGCTCTACCACCATTACGAACGCAGTATTTTAAAAGTGATGTGTGTTCAAACAAACAGACAGACATTTATAAAATTGTAAAAAAACGTATTTTCTTAATTATTCCTAGACAATTTTTTGCACGAAAATTGTAAAAGTACAAACACTTTTGATTTACAATCTTATTATATGTATAGATAAAAAATAATATTACCATACCCATCCTATTGTAGTATTGAATACACCGTCTCTTCTGTTGTGTGAACAAGCATATTAAACGCATAGTAGTACCCATATATAGTGGAAAATCCGTAGCAAGACACACTTTCATACTTCGTATTTCGAAATGAACGAAGCGATAAATAGCTACAAAGCTATCACCTTAGTTTATAGGTCTACTAATGATGACCTTCAAGTTAAAAATCTGTCGCCAAGTACGCATTAGTATGTTCCTGCAGCTTTTCTTCTAGAGCTAGAGCTGGAGCCAGACCCGTATTACCACCATTTTAGACGTTGTTTAACATCAGATGACCAAATGCTAAAACCTGCAAAGGATTCGAAAAAAGATGGAAAGTCTTATCCTTGTATATTGTACTAGTAGGCTAGGCTCAGGTATTTTAACTTTGTTTTTCGAAGTGTAAACTTCTTTAGACGTATTGCATAGTGAACGAAAGTGTATCGTCACGCTCGGTTCGTTATGCACTGAATCGTACACACTCGTTTTTATCATCATAATAACAAACTAATATTATATGTGTTTTGTATATAACCAGTGTAGTATTTTTAATATAAATGTTTTACGTATTTCAATAAAAATGGATCTGTATAAACTTTAATCTATATTATAATAAAACTCTAGCAAGGTCATATCTGTACATTAAATATTTTTTGAAAATTTTGATCAGGGTAGACTTTGTTACCGATATAGAAGCAAAAATAATCCTTTTACAATTTTTGTATGTCTGTCTGCCTCTGTGGACACGTATCACTCTGAAACTACTGCACATTACAAGATTACATCTAAGCATACTTTTTGTCCTATAAAACGGAAGGGGTTCTCAAGGATAATACGAAAATCAAAAATTTGTAGTTAATGTAATTCGCTGGGTTCCGAACCGACACCTTCATCGGTTCATATAATGTACAGTACGTTATAACTGAGCTACGGCTACATGACATTTCCACGCGTAATTAACAATTAATTAACGAATTAGAAGCACAAAATGTAATAAGTAGGCTAAATCCTATTGATATATGTGTTTGTTACTTTGTCATTTTTTCCTTTGATATTCAAATCTTTACTTGCATGCATCATCTTCCACTTGCATGTGTAAGCGTGTATGCGTGCACGTGTGTGGAAGTGATATGTGTAATGTTGTCGCAGTGATGTAAGATTTTGTGTAACTGTATCGCGCGAGCAGCGTACTCAAGGGCTCCACGCCGAGGGAACGGACCTAGCCTTGAGCCGCTGCCGAAAAACGTAGAACGTATTTGGAAGCAAAAGCGTCAATATGATATTCTTAAATTAAAAAATATTTGTCTTCGATATATAAATAAATATTATCAAAATTTTGTTAAAATATACACTGACGGATTTAAAGCTGGTAATTATTTAGGAGCCGCATTTTTTGAGTCAAATTCCAAAACTTTTATGTAATTTCAAATTGATGAAAATATTTCAATTATGCACACTGAATTGATAGCAATTGCAGAGGCCTTATCATTTGCACAATCAACTGAGTCCATTAAGATTGTTATTTTATCCGACTCAAAAAGTGCTCTTCAACACATAGCTCGATGTACCTTGACTTTTCGAGGAATACCGATATTCTACACTATTTTGAAGCAATTACTATATTTAAAAGCAAAGAACAAAGTAATTGTTTTACAATGGATCCCTTCTCATATAGGTATAACTGGGAATGAAAGAGCCGATCTTTTAGCTAGAGAAGGATCCTCCGAAGGTACTCCTATTAATATTTTACCAACTTACTTGGATGTATGCTCAGTATTTAAAAATAGCTGATACTGGCATTGGAAGGAATACAGTGACGAGCGATCTAAAACAAAAGGAATATGGAACAGAACGATTCAGCCACATCTCTTAAGGTTTGACCATGCATGGATTGATGACAGTACGATTTTCCGACGGGAAGCAATCACAGGAATGAGATTACGATCAGGACACATCTCATGTAAAACGTTCGCCTACCTTATGCGTCAAGTACCATCACCACTCTGCCAGAGTTGTGAGCTCATCGATGATGTGCACCACATCCTGGCAGAATCTGTTCGAAGCGAAGATATTAGATCTCGGCTCAATACTTCTGATTCGTTCCACACTGGTTTGTACAATTCTTTATTGTCTGACCCCATTTCGAAAGATGCTAAAGAATTGTACAAAATTAATATAAGCTATTGTTAAGTTTATTGTCATTCTTATTGTTATATAGTTGTATGTCACTTAGGCGATATAATCTATATAGTAAGCATTGATTAAAAAAAATAGTAATATTAAAATTACAGCTATCTTAACATGGTTTGAACATACTTATTTTATTTAGAAAAAAAATAGCATCGAGCACATTATTGTTAGTAACAAAAATGTCTGGCAATAATAATTTCATATTTTAGTAGCGTTTCAAAGTTCGTAAAAAACAAAACATTCAAAAATTACATATATAAAAATCAATATTTTTGCCAGTAAAGGTGCGATATGCACTAATAAACGCAACGTTTACCGGGAGCCAGCTAACCCGCACGCTATTCGGAGGATCATAAATATATATAAAAAACGGACTTATTAAAATTCTTTGTCGAAACCATTGCTAGCTCTTAGACAAATAGTTACAGGTAAGTGACATTTGACGCGTTGTGCTCATATCTTTTTAATATTTATATTTTTCTTCAATACAATGGAGTGTGAATATGTTTTAATACAAGTTGAAAATGGTTATGATATCATTCAGTGTTTCATTTATCATTATTTATTTTATAAATATATTTTATCGTTTAATTTTCAATTTAACTCTATCAACTTGATAGTTTATAATGTAAACTCTACAAAAAAGGGAAAGAAACTTCGTTAGAAACTGGGGGTCCATAGACCTCTTTCTTTTTTTCACATTACCGCCAATATATGTAGGTTAGTTTTTATTTTAATTGAACCCGGAACGAATGGGTTGTAGCCTTATTTTAAAAGATTTCTCACATACCATCTGGGTATATGTTTGAGCGAGTCCCTTGATAGTTTGAATTCACAATTGGAAACCGTAAGTGTGGCTGCAATAAGGTTTTAGGTTTATTAAAATGTTTCGCGTTTAAAAATACAATTGACACCAGTGATAACCGATTTGGTGCAGACGAAGTGGCACGGGTCAGCTAGTTATTTATAGTCAGGGTGCGTCGGCTTTACCAGTCTCATTTAGCAGAATTATCTGGTTAATGCTGTATTTAGTACTTGATGTTGACTTATTATACTTTTATTTATTGTATTGATATTTATGTATAATGTTGTTATATGTATGTATTGTATATGTGTAGTATATCGGTGTTGATATTTTATTTATATATTGTGATAGTAAATAGGTTAAAAACATAATTTTATAAAAACCTCACCTTTTACAGCTACCAACATTTATCTGTGGTTGACTGGTAGAGAATACCTTCGGCATTAAGTCCGCCATTGCGTATTTAACGCATAATGTGTAAATAAATAATAAATATATCTATCTGTAACTTTTCACTTCTATCCTGTGGTCATAAGTACACAACCCACTTCCATATAATTAAATCTATATATTGTTTGCGTTTAGGGTAACACTTATTTTTATTTACACACCACACAAACAGTGCAACCCATTTTTAGTCTAAGAGCCTAAATTATGAGAAATCTTTTTAAGGTGTCTCAAATATAAAATGAACATTACTAAAATTTCTACACTTAGTAATTTGGTACATTGCTTCTTATTATAAATAGATAGGATGGAGATACTCAGCTTTTAGAATAGAGTAACAAGACCAAACACATTTCTCCGTCCATAACATATGATTTAAGCCTGGAATCGAACCAAGAATCTGTGTCAGGTTCAAAGTTAAATTAACACAAGTAAAATCATATAAGAATTTATTATCGAACATATTTCACAGGAATCACTTCTTGGATCTTGATTTTTCGATATATTTCTCTATATCTTGATCGGTGACCTTGTGTCCGGGCTTGAAGTAGCTCTTCACTTTGCGTTTCTTCCTCATCATGACCCTGGAGGCGGCGAGGGCTCCTCGATGCTGGAGAGACTCGAAACGTTCGCGAAGGAGATTCCCTGGAATACATTATAAAAAGATGATCAATAAAAAAAAACAATAAATAAATACGAGTAGATAGACAGATTACTTTTCTAATTAATATCTAATCAAAAATATAGAATTAGAATATCTATTTACTTTTCAGAAATTTCATTTTAATACAATATGAAATACATATATGAGTTATTGAGATGTACGTGCTTGGTACACATATATATTTCACAAACCCATATGTGTATGAATATGTAGCTTAGCTTAGGTCGCGAATTGCACGTATCAAGCAACAGCCCAATCCGAGGTGTGCCGTGCACCCTTGAGCTAGTTGTCTAAATAAAAGCGACTGAGTGCGTTAATCGCTCGTCGCGAGTAGTCCGGTGAAGCTGTTAAGGCCTTGCTAAGCCGATAGCGTAGTCAGTTCGAAAGAAAAACATTTCAATAGATATTTTAGTTGCATTCACTCACCACATGACACTGTCTCAATAGTATCTAGGAGCACAGGCGACAAAACAAAAATGAGTACTACATACGTAATGAGATGTTCGATACGAGCAAGCGGATGTTCCCTCACCGTTGGCATCGATGTTCCTGAGGTCTCCGCTGAGCTGCTGCGGCTGCACCAGGTCGGGCTCCCTCACAGGTACCTTGTGAGCGTTCAGAGAAGGCATGGCGACCGACGCGCGCTCCGCTCGTTTCGTTGCTCGCTTCACTCGCTCCGCCGCCTGGCTCCGCTCGCGTTTCGATATAGACGACTCGAGTTTACGAAGCCTATGATAAAGGAAACAGAATTAAATGGACTTAGTGTATAAAATGACGTCAAGCCACCAATACACAGTGGTTTGTCATGTCTGTGAAGTTGGCATACAAAGATATCGGAATCGTGAAACAAAAATGAGTTCTGATATTCGAATCAATAGTTCTGGAGTTCCTGAAATTTAGGAAAATAGTTCTGCATATAAAGACCCCATAAGGGCATAAGACATATGGGGGTGCCAACTTCACGCAGCATACAAAGGTCGTGACAGAGGAGTTCTGAAGGGAGTTCTGGGCTTCTTTTCAGTAGTTCTGGAGTTCTTTGCAGTATTAGCAATAGTTCTGCATAATTAAAGCCATGGCAGCCCATTGAAAATTACACCCTATAAGTATGAAAAAAATCAACTCTCGATTTTTGAATACTTCTAAGGAGTTCTGGGCTCCATTACAATAGTTCTGGAGTTCTTTGCAATATGACCAATAGTTCTGTATAATTGAGGCCATGGCAGCCCATTGAAAATCACACCACGTACTTGTAAGTATGCAAAAAATCAAATCTCGATTTCTGAATAGTTCTAAGAAGTTCTGGGCTCCTTTACAATAGTTTTGGAGTTCTTTTCAATATGAACAATAGTTCTGTATAATTGAGGCCATGGCAGCCCATTGAAAATTACACCCTATAAGTATGAAAAAAATCAACTCTCGATTTTTGAATAGTTCTAAGGAGTTCTGGGCTCCTTTACAATAGTTCTGGAGTTCTTTGCAATATGAGCAATAGTTCTGTATAATTGAGGCCATGGCAGCCAATTGAAAATTACACCCTATAAGTATGAAAAAAATCAACTCTCGATTTTTGAATAGTTCTAAGGAGTTCTGGGCTCCTTTACAATAGTTCTGGAGTTCTTTTCAATATGAGCAATAGTTCTGTATAATTGAGGCCATGGCAGCCAATTGAAAATTACACCGTATGAGTATGCAAAAAATCAACTCTTTATATTTGAATAGTTCTAAGGAGTTCTGGGCGCGCGCTATATACACTGCCTAAACTCAATCAGTGTTAATAAACACTAATGTGTGTTTACATTGAAAAATAATGTTATGTAAGATTTTTTTTTAATTATAATATTTATAACAAACAGATATTATTACATTTATTTTTATTAATCAACAAAAACAACTATTGCTCATATTGCAAAGAACTCCAGAACTATTGTAAAGGAGCCCAGAACTCCTTAGAACTATTCAAAAATCGAGAGTTGATTTTTTTCATACTTATAGGGTGTAATTTTTAATTGGCTGCCATGGCCTCAATTATACAGAACTATTGCTCATATTGCAAAGAACTCCAGAACTATTGTAAAGGAGCCCAGAACTCCTTAGAACTATTCAAAAATCGAGAGTTGTTTTTTTGCATACTTACACGGAGTGATTTTCAATTGGCTATGGCCTCAATTATACAGAACTATTGCTCATATTGCAAAGAACTCCAGAACTATTGTAAAGGAGCCCAGAACTCCTTAGAACTATTGAAAAATCTTAAGTTGATTTTTTTGCATACTTATAAGTACGTGGTGTGATTTTCAATGGGCTGCCATGGCCTCAATTATACAGAACTATTGCTCATATTGCAAAGAACTCCAGAACTATTGTAAAGGAGCCCAGATCTCCTTAGAACTATTGAAAAATCTTAAGTTGATTTTTTTGCATACTTATAAGTACGTGGTGTGATTTTCAATGGGCTGCCATGGCCTCAATTATACAGAACTATTGCTCATATTGCAAAGAACTCCAGAACTATTGTAAAGGAGCCCAGAACTCCTTAGAACTATTCAAAAATCGAGAGTTGATTTTTTGCATACTTACAAGTACTTGGTGTGATTTTCAATGGGCTGCCATGGCCTCAATTATACAGAACTATTGCTCATATTGCAAAGAACTCCAGAACTATTGTAAAGGAGCCCAGAACTCCTTAGAACTATTCAAAAGTCGAGAGTTGATTTTTTGCATACTTACAAGTACTTGGTGTGATTTTCAATGGGCTGCCATGGCCTCAATTATACAGAACTATTGCTCATATTGCAAAGAACTCCAGAACTATTGTAAAGGAGCCCAGAACTCCTTAGAACTATTGAAAAATCTAAGTTGATTTTTTTGCATACTTATAAGTACGTGGTGTGATTTTCAATGGGCTGCCATGGCCTCAATTATACAGAACCATAGTTCATATTGCAAAGAACTCCTAAACTATTATAAAGGAGCCCAGAACTCCTTAGAACTATTCAGAAATCGAGATTTGATTTTTTGCATACTTACAAGTACGTGGTGTGATTTTCAATGGGCTGCCATGGCCTCAATTATACAGAACTATTGCTCATATTGCAAAGAACTCCAGAACTATTGTAAAGGAGCCCAGAACTCCTTAGAACTATTCAAAAATCGAGAGTTGTTTTTTTTCATACTTATAGGGTGTAATTTTCAATGGGCTGCCATGGCCTCAATTATACAGAACTATTGTTCATATTGCAAAGAACTCCAAAACTATTGTAAAGGAGCCCAGAACTCCTTAGAACTATTCAAAAATCGAGAGTTGTTTTTTTTCATACTTATAGGGTGTAATTTTCAATGGGCTGCCATGGCCTCAATTATACAGAACCATAGTTCATATTGCAAAGAACTCCTAAACTATTATAAAGGAGCCCAGAACTCCTTAGAACTATTCAGAAATCGAGATTTGATTTTTTGCATACTTACAAGTACGGATAACTTTGTATGCCAACTTCACAGACATTGGTTTGTCTAGTAAAGGTCGGACATAAGACACTAAAAATATTGTAGCCGTCATTTCACAAAATTTTAAACGCTATTAAAAAGTAATAGAAATGCATCCACACACTTTTTACATTGGACTTACAGTTTAACAGTAAATTGAATGAAAATGTTTTCGGTATATGGGGTATTAACCTATAATTAAGAATATCTTGTGATTTTCGTTAGTTTCCGGTCTTAAAATTTCACATTAGCATCTTACTATAATATGCCACAAGTAACCAAAGTAGAGTGCACATTTTTGCACTATCTAATATAGAAAAAAAATCAAAATAAAAATGAAAACAAAAAAAATTAGTAAAGTAATAATTTCATAAAAGTTTCAATGCTGTTCAATACTATATTGTGTGTACAATACTATATTCTGTACTATATTAAAAAATAAATATGAATCAGATGTCTATTTAGGTAAGACTTATAGTTTTGAATTCTTTTTACCATATCTCAAATAATGCAAAAATGTGCACTCTGTTACTTTGGGTATGTGTGGCGTTTAAGAACAAGATATTAGTGTAATGATTTCCATATTTCTAATTAACTAGCAAGCTCGGCGGACGTTGTCCTGCCTTGATAACAAAAAGAAAATCCTAAAAGTGAACCGCAGCGCCACCTACCGGGTCCAATTGTGAATTTAAACCATTCTCGGATTTACTGGTACATGCACACAAAATTTCACTAAAATCTGTCCAGCCGTTTAGGAGTTCAGTGACATACACACATACAGAAGAAATTTATATATAAAGATTTTAATGATTTAATATGGCCTTTATAATATGTTTATATGCTAAAATGATATTGAAATTTTTTTTTTTCTCGAACTGATCACGCTATTGATCAAGCAAGGTCTTAACAGCTTCACCGGACTACTGATATTGAAATGATTTAAACATCTACTTGCGGTACCACTACAATACGTCCGATAAGCGACCGGAGCGTTAACACTAGCGCCATCCTATTACAGTTCGGCATACAAAAGGCAAGACGTCGTTAATCGGACATTTCCAAACAAAAATCGGCTGAGTGCCTAAACCGCTCGCCTTAGTAGTTCGGTGAAGCTGTTAAGACCTTGCTAGGTCAATAGTGTAGTCAGTTCGAGAAAAAAATAAAAAATAATATCGGACTTTCTTTTCTATATCGAAGTTATTGTAGGGCGTTGCTCTGTTCGGATAAATAGTGCTCACAGAGTGTAAATTGGATTTCCTGACAGACCGACTACACGTTGGTTTATTACGTTAGTGTCAAATTCTCAGGCGAAAAACCTACGAAAATCAAGAAAATATTAATAGTTTAAGGTAGTTTCCCATACAATGAAAACAGTTTTTGTGAAATTACAATTTCAATATTTTTTGTGCCCTACATCCAATCTCTACTATAGAAACAAACCACCGTGCTATAGTGAAAATGATCACCCTACTAACTAGTACTTAATTACGTATTAGTACGTAATTAAGTACTTTACGTTAAAACATGTGTTATTAATTTGCTTGCACTCGTTTTTAGTGAATCTCGAATTCTCTCATAAGCTCTATGAAATTTTTAGTAAGATGGTCACCACTTTAAAATATTTTTTTATAAGATTACTGGAATAAACCCGATTTCAATTTGAACTCTTAATTATTACATCAATTGAAATAAAATATTTATACTAGGAATTATCTTATCATATCCAACTGAAAAAATAAATTCATATATAGATTACTTGTATATATCAGTGATCTTCTTCTTATTGATCTTCTCTCGCTTCAATCTCTCCCTCTCCTCTATCCTCTCCTTCTGTTTCCTTCTTGCTTTGTGGTCCTTCTTTTTGTTCTTCACCGGAGGGTTTATTGCTTTGTACTCGTTATCTGTGTCCGAGTCTGTTGGGTCAGCAGGATTGTGAGGAGTTGGAAGTCCAACGTTCATCTCTTCACGCCACTGATTCTAGAATTACAGTTCATGTTATCTCTCTATATATATACTAGCCTCTGCCCGCGACTTCGTTCGCGTGAAATAGTTACTTTGGGCTTTAATTTTGGGCTAATAGCGGTAGCTCTCAATAGAAAAAAGAACCCGATTTTGAAACATTCTTCATTAGTGTTCCGCGCCCATTGGTCTTAACGTGATGATATATAGTCTATAACCTTCTTCGATAAATGAGCTATATAACACTGAAAAATTTTTTCAAATCGGACCAGTAGTTCCTGAGATTACCCCCTACAACGTCACAAATTCACAAACTTTGCCTGTTTATAATATTAGTATAGAAAACTTTTGCCCATGTGTAGTGCGACTGTATTCCTCCTGAACGACTGGACAGAATTTGATGGAATTTTTTGTGTGCATTCTCGTGGATTTACGCATAGTTTAGATTCACAATTGAACCTGCTAGGATATGGTTACTCAAAATAAACGTGTTTCTAATATTGTATGTCTCAATCTACGGTCAATCAAGCATTATCCCATCACTCAATACATTATTCGAACACCCTCCCACTGATCCGTCATCATTTCAATCAAGCAATTACCTCTTTCTCCTGAGCTGTGAGTTTCTTGAACATTTTAGTCGTGACCCGGTTCAGATGAGCTTCTCGCTTCATCATCTTCTCCTCATGTTTCACAACCTCATGGAGCAGTTCTTGGTGTTCCTGCGAGTATTAAAAGCACACATTACATTGCCAGATGACCTTTTTTCATCACAACCAACAAACACAAGGTGATAAAGCTCTACATATGGACAAGTTTCTAGCATTTTGGAATCTCCCAGTATTTACCTCCAAAAGGTTAGCAGGCTGGCATGATACAATGGACTGCATCTTTCTGAATGGTCAGTCACCCTGGGATTATATTTTGATTACTGTCAATCATAATGATGTAAGTTGCAGTGTCAAATTTTTGTTCATATTTATGTCAGTATTTATCCTATTAACTGTGTGTTGTCATTATCCCTTTTTATTTTAGGTATACGTAATTAATTATCAACTTGGAGCTAATTAGATTTTTCAATTCCAGTTCTAAATTTATTTTTTTCTAATAAACTTTTCTCACTTAGATCATATTGTATTCACAAAATTGAATTGTGCATAGGGGCCACAAGTTTCCAATAGATTTAAAAAAACCTAACGAAAACTAACCTAATTTTGTTAAGCCATGTCTAATTATTACTAGTAATTCTTTAAACAAAAGGGTGAATTACACTTAATTATGTAGTAATTGGATAGTCTAGCATGTTGTAGATTTTATATTTTACTCATAAACTTGTGTTATTTGGCCTATATTTTGTAATATTGGTGTTGTTTTGCGTATATTAGTTTGATTATTATGCACAAGTGAAGTGGATGAGAAATAATATCCGATCATAGATTCTGACTTGCCACAAAAACTCCCTGGAAAGTTCTAACAAGATGGCAAACATGTTATTAGTTCCTTCATCACAAGAAACTTGTAACATCATCAGCTACTCGACAATGTCAGTAATCTACTAAAAGATTGGTTGCCAAAATAAAGAAATAAAGAAAAACTTAAATTTGATGTCCCATAAAGATTATATGTTAATTATTAAGTGTTTGTATAGATCTATACAATCATACTTTGAATGAAGGGTTGTAGCTGACTCCAGGATGAGGAGTATCGATAGCGGAGCGACTGACAACGGTTTCTGAAGCAGGTGGCTTCGGCCTCAGTCTCTGAGTTGGTAAAACATTATGCAGTTGTGCTTCCGGGGGTATGAAATCATCGCAGAGAGTCTCTGGAACGCCTTTTGCTTCAGGCACTGAAAATGGGGATTTTCAAAATAACTTTTAACAGTTTTCCAATATATAATCAAATCCCTTACATTCCTTTAGAACATGGCATTGTGGATTATCTAGACAGTGTAGTATATCTACATAATCTATTCATCATGATCTACATTAATCAATCTGTACTATACATGTAACATTTTTATAATATTGTGACAGGCATGTATAATAACACTGGACACTTAATATAATAATGTTAAAAATAGAAACAATTATTGATTATAAAAAAAAAATATAAACTGTTAAGAACACATTCTAACAACAAATCACTTTTTATATAACCGACACGAGTTCAACATAATTTTAACAGAGCGACTGCATGTTATGAAGGCCACCGAAAGACTGATTTAACAAGACTGAGTTAACAGGACAAGCTCCGCCCCTTATAAACACAGTCCCAGTATAACTACCTGACATTTCATTTATTTCCAACAATATTATAAAAATGTATATTATTACAGTATTAATAAGCTATGAGAATACTATGTATGTTTGTTTCAGTTAAAATGGTTAAGCTAGTTTTAGAGGCATAATGGCTCAATTGATAGGGTGTTCCGACTTTGCCACAAAAGATGTAGGTTCGAATCCTTGGAACTGAGTTGTAGCTTTTGGTGAAAGGAGAAAGAATCATGATGAAACCATAGCTATCGCCAAACAACTGTTGATGTGTTCCGGAACATGCACTTGAGATACAGCCCCGTCTAGGTATAGCATGTTCACTATCTTAGACCACATTGACAATTTTTTTTTTTTTTATTGTAGCACGGCAAAATGACTGCACTATGCCTGATGATAAGCACAGTACAATCCAAAAACAATGGCGACCACCGAGTGACACATTATCCCTCGCTGGTCGCCACTGTCATCCCAGCCTGCGAAAAGCTGGATATGCACAGGCTGATTCCGAAACGCGACCCGCAGAAGCGAATCACTATTACGGGCTTTTTCGCCATATACATGGTGTTTGCGACCCAGTCAGGCTGTAAAACCCTACCACCCCGCTATCGCCATTGCCTCGTCAGTTATTCAGCAGGGTGCACCAGGGGCAGGTGAGATTGGCTTGGGTGTCTCAAGTCTTAGATATTATTCGACACCCCTTACACTCCAAAACCCCAATTCACATCAGATGTGATTGTTGATGTGATGTCAAAAATATAAATTAATAATAAAGTATTAATTGCACTAATTTGAATTTAAGCTTTGTTAATATGACTATTTTGTGCTAATTTTATAGCACATAACTCAGTTTCATACTAGTAGTCATATATACATACTATCTTTGCCCCAGAGGTCTAAATTAAAGTTGTGTCGGACTTGCTTTGCCTTTCTCTTCTTATCCCTGGCTAATAATCTGTTCTTTCTAGCATCATCTAGTTTCTTTTTCAGAATTCCTTTCTCGAAGCGACGTTTCTCTGTCAACTTGCTGAGTGCTGTGGGTTTTATGCCAACTGGATTGACATGATTGCGCTTTGTGTTTGGATCTTCAACCTGATAACAAATGTATAATGAGATGTTTGAGATATCTACTTTGTATCTAAACATAAAAGCGAAGTTATAGGTTTGTTATTGTTTCTATGCAAAATGCTACAAAAAAGTATGGTAGATCATTTGTCATAATTTTTTATACAACGAAAATTTCAAGGGCAAATTTATTTCAACCAAAACTTTCCAGATATCTTAATGAATCTTTTAGAATGTATTGTTAAATACTCCTACCTTTATACATATATATATGTTTAATTTATTTATATAATATTAGATATTATTAATTTATTATAATAATATAAGTTTACAAATGGGATTATAATTACTTTATTTTTTTCTTAAATTATTTAATTTCTATCAATTTTTTTTAGTTAAACTTCTTATATACTTAGTCCTTAGCTAGAATTATGAAATTATAATCTGTTGATTTAAAATTTTAAGAAACCAAACTTTTTAGGCACTATGCATTTAGCAATTTGTGTTTTTTGCAATAGAGCAGTAACATGAAACACTTGTAAGAATGTGCAGAAGATAGAAAGTAAACAGAAAATTATGTATGCGAATTATATTTTTCCTTTCAATTTTTTAATGCACTTTCCTTTATACATTAAATATATTTTTAAAATAGTAAACAATGTAGATGGACTGATTTATTTATATTTCATACCTTTCTTATCTATTAATATTTCATACCTTAGATGAAGGAAGTAAAACTTCGAAACATTTAGGTATAGCATTTAGTTTTGCTCTCTTCCTGAGCTTAGCTGATAATATAGGCTTCTCATCAACATCCTCGGTTTTTGTATCACCACCAGTATCAATCACAAATAGCTCACTATCCGGTTTTTTCTCAAACTTGCTGTAAATACACAAAATTTAATGTTCAACTATATTTACATTACAAAAAAGTTTATATCATTAATACTAATTTAATATAAAAAAAAATTGTTAATATTTTTTCAAGGATATTAACACTATCTAACGACTGAATATACAGTTACTAAGTAAAGTAAGCAAGATAATTGTTTTACATTATTTAATTAAATAAACTATTTTGTAAATGAATTGTTCTAAGAACGATGTCAACATAACCTCACCCCAATCTCTCTTCCAAACGTTGATCTTCTAGGAACTCTTCCACATCTTTAATATCGCAATGTTTGCGCCAATCTTTTTTATTTTTCTTCGATACATGTTTCTTTTTTTTAACCAAAACCATTTTAAATTATATCTACAAAGCGAAACACATGTGATATGTCATAGGCGCAATGTATTTTGAAAGAAAGAATTACGTTCCATTTCACATAAATGTCACTTAAAAGTATGTATAGGTGTTATACGAATATGTAGTAGCGAAACATGAGCGTTTTATATACGACTACGATTATAATAAAGTAACGTTTACGAGAAGCTCATATCGTTTCTCAATTGATAAATGTTTAAAAATTAATTCAATTTGAATATTAGATGCGATCTAATTTTGTTAGTGTTTTTTTTATTCAAATCTTGCACCATTTAACCCTACATTGTGCAATAGTCTTAGCTGCTTGCAAAATATAACTTGCAATTGTGTACGATATAGTGGATAGGAACATGAATTTTGTGATGTCACAAAACGCATTAGACATTTCTAAGAAGTCGGCATCCATCTTGCAATCCAGAATTTACATTTATTTATCCTTAAATTGCCTCAATGTTATATATATAACATATCACATATGGGTCTGCACCACTATCTTCAGAGTAATCAAAAAGTTTGACACAGACTGTACCAACTTAATAAAAGTAGTAATAATCTTTAGGGCGCGTTCCACAAGACGTTCACAACGCTCACAACAGCCTTTTAGCCACACTATTTTCACTTCTCAGAATCGGATTTTTATGTAAAAGGCTTGTCTATTTTTGGTTATCAATCCACTCCCTAGATGGCACTGTTATATAATTTTTTAGCAAGTTTGATAACAAAAGATGGTGGATGACAATTAATTTTGACATTTCAAACTGACAATTTTCAACTATTTGTTTTCATTCTCTTTGTTTACGTATTTGTTACGAGAGTGTGCTCCCTTAAATTTTCTTGTCTCCCACAAACAATTTTATCTATGTCCGGATCTACGTATAACATTGACTCTTGCATATACATACTTGGATTTAGATATGCCTTACGATGAATATATTCATTACAAATAAAAATGAACAAAAACTTGTATACGATTTACGCAGTACCGCTGTTTGCATACATACATAGCTATAAATGTACATTTATAACCAACAATGTTAGTTCGAAAGTCATATTATAGAGGCGGGAGGGGAGGTGGGTATCCGGCGCTCTCACTGACCGAACGAAACGCAACAATGCAAGCACTGTTACTTCACGTCGGTTTTCTATGGGACGGTGGTAGTACACCGGGCGAGCCGACCCATTAATGCTGAAACCAGTAATAGCTTCAGCGTGGCTCTACCACCATTAAAGATAAAGTGATTCTTGCGGAAGGTTTTAGTATATAATTTGTCAAGAATTGTTTTATAATCAGGGCGGGACAACGTCTGCGGAGCCCGCTAGTATATAATAATGTAGTTAAGTATAACAAACCCGTCGCTTGAAATTCTAAATAGACATAACATATTTATTCATTCAAAAGAGCACGCTCAAGTAAAATGATGCAATAGTTCAAGCGGGTAATGTATTGCGGTGAAAAATTAGAAGACGAGGAGGGTGTTTTTGTCGCCCGACGGAAACCGATCATATCCGAGAGGAGTCGAAATATGGATGCCTATATCAGCGAGATATCATACCAATCATACCACGTGGTTTAGTCGTGTTATTGGTACTGCTTTATCTATAATTTGTTTAAGGTTATCTATCTGCGCCAATGATATTATAACTAAAAGATACGACATAAGTGCTTCGACAGCGCCTTGTTAAAACTTAGCTAGCTACCATACTTTTCACGACTGCCGCGTCAATCAGCCCGTATCTAAGTAACATATAACTATTTCTCTTTCACCCTCGATATTGAGAATATGCGATCTTACTTCCACATTTTATCTAAGATAGTGTGGCGTTACAATATTATTTTACGTATGTGTGCGTTATCGTGACACTTGTTTTGTCAAAATATCATGTAGGTAACGTATCTACAGTTTTTTTAGTTATAATCATTGATTTGCGCTGATAGTAATTCTAAATCTTAAAAATTAAACCGTTAACACAGTTAGTAATAAATATTTTAAAGTGGACTATATGAAATATTTGTTACTAGCGTTTAGTCGTGGCTTTGCTCACGTGAATGTAGTTTAGATCTATCTCTTGGAAAGAGTAATTTTTTTGGGTAAAAAGTACCCTTTGTCATTTTCTATACCACTGTCAAAGTGTATGCAAAATTGTAGTTAGGACTAGTTAGAATAAAATTTATAGAGTTTCAATGTTATTAGATGTTAACTACCGATTACCTTACAGTAACCGGGTGTCGTATGCCTTCCGACTGGTATTTCAAACCCTTTGCAAGAATTACAGTGGAGATCGTCCCCATTCCGTAGAGCGCCTTTGATGTAAGGTGAGATGACTCAAATTATTTCAGTAAACATTTTACCTCTACTAAAACAATGTTCAAACGCTGTGACTAAATACCTAACCTACAAAGAATAATTGTTGTTAATTAAATTGTTAAATTTTCAAGGATACACATTCATAGTAAAATCATTATACGACCAATGTAATCAAATAAATTGATTGAATGAATTTAATTTGTAAATTCTGTTAATATTTTTGAAGATTTCCCAACTATTTTATTATATCTTAAATATGTTTTTATATGGAGATTGTTACCTATCATAAACATTTTTTTTATCACAAAAACCTTGCCCTATAAGTTACGAACACAACAAAAAGGAATCAGCCAAATGCTAGATAGAAGCAGCCCTTCTAAATTGGAGCGCTTTTTTTTATAGTAGCACGGCAAAGTGACTGCACTGTGCCTGATGGTAAGCATAGTACAATCCAAAAACAATGGCGACCACCGAGTGACATACTATCCATCGCCGGTCGCCGCTGTCATGCCGGCCTGCAAAAAGCTGGATATGCACGGGCTGATCCCGTTACCTGGAAAAAGACACGTCTGTCCTAGCTAACTATTCTAAGCTATTCATACATATATACATTTGTGAACCATACAATCGAAATTGCATGATTCACAAATGAATACGTGTATATCGGATTGAAACGAACTTAAACTATCATAAACTATTCGATTCAGTTCTGTAGTTGCCCATTCACTAAAACTTTTTTTTTTCCTTACACTAATAACTTTTCTTGGGCAACGTTTACTAAATTCAGTGCTTATGATATTAAATAAGCTGTCATAGTCACTATCTGGATCTTGATTAATTAAATTCTTCAAGGATAAATTTTGAGCAATATTATGATTTAAAAGACCTAGTCTATTTTTGGATATAAGCCTAGTTGTTTTCTTACAGACACTGCTGGGTTTATCACAATTTATTTTAACAAGAAGTCCTTTGTGATCAGACCGTATCCCCGTAATAATACTACCGCCAATGGTCTTGAAATCAGTAAAGATATTATCAATACAAGATGCAGTCTGAGAAGGTATATTAGTGAAGTAATCTTGGAAAACAGTTGCTACCTCTGAACTGTTTGAAATACGTACTCCGTCGACACTTAGATTAAATGAGTTATCATTTATTTTGTTTTTTCCTAATTCTTTATTTATTATATGCCAGACAGTTTTGGTCTTATTTTTAGACTTGAGAATTTTATTTCCTAAAAATGTTGCTTTGGCTGCTACACAAACACGTTTAAAAAGTTTAGAATAATTTCTAACATAAGCATGAAATGATTCACTATTTGTTAGTGATCTCTTGTAATATAGCTCGTACAATCGATCTCTACTTATTTTAATGCCTGTAGTTGCCCATTCACTAAAACAGCCGTATTTGAATATACGACCATAAAATTATGATCATAAATAATGATGGCTGATATCGAAAAAATTGATCATGAAGGATTGATATTAGCAATAATGTGTTATGTTCGATTGTAAATGAAAAATTAATAATGATTTATGTCGACTTATATATAATTAAGTCAGTTTTTTGCTTCGAACGTAGGACGTTAGTGTTCTGGTTTTATTTTATTATCATTTCAACAATTTTACAATTTAGTTTGACAACTCATCTATATTGTAAATCCCTTTATCTTCGTAAATGAACGCCTTCCGGTTATTCTTATTTTTCTTGGCTTTAAAAAAAACGAAAAGTTTCGTTTGAACACTCGTAATAATACCGATGAATAGTTATATAAAATACAGACTTTAATAAAGTTGACTAGGACTTATGGTATAAATAGCAAACGAGCGTGCACTTTAGCTGATGTTAAATGGTTATTACACCCTAAAGCTATTTGTAACCAACGATAAAAGAATCGCATGCTTGAGGCAAGATTAAAAGGTCGTCTTGATTACCGAGGTAAGAAGTCTCGTGGGACATTGCGTATTGCGAAGCGCATTCTTTGGACAGGAAAACAGTAAGAGGGTTATCATCCTGCGATAAATTGTCAATGTGATGCTTTCGCCTTCGATTCCTACACATTTTCTACTATTCTTATAGGTTCCACTATATTATATACCACCCTAAAGGTGATAGAGCCACGCTGAAGCTATTGTTTTCATGAATGGGCCGGCTCGCCCGGGGTGGTACCACCCCCTCACAGAAAACCGACGTGAAGTAACAGTGCTCGTATTGTTGTGTTTCGTTCGGTCAGTGAGAGCGCCGGAGTCCCACCTCCTATCCACTCTTCTCTCCCTCCTCCCCCTCCCTCATTCTTCCCTCCCCCAAAAGGCTGGCAAGAAACTTGCGACTCCCCTGGTATTGCTAGTGTCCATAGACAGCGGTGATCACTTAACATCAGGTGAACAGCCTGTTCGTTTGCCTCCTATAACATAAAAAAGTCATGCTGTATGGATCCGAGTGCCGGGCTACGAAAAAGACGGATGAGAGAAAATTACATGTGCCAAAGATGCGAAAGTTAAGAAGAATGTGTGGTGCAACTAGAATGGATAAAATTAAGAATGAGTATATCAGAAGAAGTTTGATGATAGCACCAGTAACAGAAGTCGCGGAACGATGGGTCACCATGGTATGGGCATGTCATAAGGACACATGGAAAGCATGTAACTAAAAATGTTTTAAGTATGAAGGTCGACATATATAGCAGTAGAGAACGACCGAAAAATGTATAGATAGATTGTGTGAAAAATGATGTGTTAAGGTGTGAATACTGAGATGACATCTGACAGGGGAGAGTGGAAGAAGAAAACATGTTTTGCCGACCCTACTTAGGTGGGATAAGCGAAGATAGGAGAAGGGTAATAAGGATGACGAGTATACACGTTTGCAACATTATATTATTTTTATTATAATATTAATTTTGATATTAGCATTAAAACTAATATAATTGATAAGTACTCTTATTAATCGCTGCAAAATATAATACATTCATATTGAAAAAAAACAAAAACAACTCGACGTAGTTCAACATCAATGTTAGGCACAATTATTATGTGCATATGTGATATAACCTTTCCGTTTAACGCCAGTAAATGATTCATAAAAATCGTTCGTGTAGTTTCTGAGAAAATCCTACACATACAAACATACTAGTGGAAAACACAACCTCTTTGTTTGAAGTCGATTAAAAACTCAACAAAACAAATGAACAACAGATAATCATTACTATTAAATAGTATAATTCTACTAGATACTGGTAAACTGGTAGAGCCACGCTAAAGCTACTACTGGTTTCAGCATGAATGAACATAGCATAGAAAACCGACGTGAAGTAACGTGACGTGCATTGTTGCGTTTCGTTCAGTCGGTGAGAGCGCCGGAGGTCCAGCTCCCCACTCCTCTCTCATCCCCCTCCCCTTTCTCTATTCCCCCAAACACAGGCTGATTGTTTAATTAATTATTTTCATACTATTAAATTTGTCCATTATACTAATAGTTATATAATCTCTTTAAAGCCTGAATAGTACAAAAAAGGACTTTTTTATAGAAATTTTTATATATATTAATTGTTTTACAACGGTTATTCAAAACGTTCTTACCTTTTTTAAGATTAAATTATTTACTAAATTGAAGAAGGTACTTCGACTGTGACTAACCACCAATATAATAATACCTATTTGAAACGATCGCAATTGTGAAGGGAGACAAACAAATATGTCAATTAATTTTTTGTATCTGTAGTTATTTATTTATAAGCGAAAAATGATATATGAATAATAACCTTTTTTTGATTCCTCATTTTTGTAAATGATAAAAAAAAATTTAATTTACATTACTTCAAACTTATAACCATGTAACGGATCAAGACCAATATTATTAAAAAAATATGTTATTTAAAAACTATATAAAAAAAAATAACACTTTTTATCAACTATTTTCGTTTACCATAAATAACTTACATAAATATAAACTCCGTACCCGTTATAATTAATATCAAACTAAAAATTGAATTATACATTTATCTTTCAATATACTTAAATCAATTTACATAATAATTATTACAATTTACTGTTAGGACATAACCTCTTAAAACTTTTACTTTATTATTTCTAGATCGCCATTTGTATTATTTATCTGAACGCTCACAACGCCCCATTATGCGTTCCACTTGGGTGTACGATTGTGACGCCCGCAAGCAAGTGGAACGGGAAAACTTGCGGTCGTGAGCGTGAGCGTTGTGAGTGTCTAGTGGAACGCAGTCTTAATGAATAGGAATTGTTGCTAAGCTTGCACAAAAAAAAGTAGAAGGATCAAGGAGTTCTCCGTATAAATATCAAATAATGAATATAAAAAATAAACTAAATTTATTATTAAATACTTAAAAATATAAAACCAAATAAAAACTAGATAGAAAGAAAATTATTTAATGGCATTTAAATGTTCAGACTGTGGCATTATTTCTCTTCTTCACAATCTTCTTCTTCTTCTTCCTCTGCCTCTTCTTCAACAATTTCTGTGAAATAATAAAAACATTTAACATCATTACATAGTATAAAATAAAGTCCCCTAACGCGTCTGTCTGTCTGTCTGTTCGCGATAAACTCAAAAACTACTGAACGGATTTTCATGCGGCTTTTACCAGTGGATAAAGTGATTCATGAGGAAAGTTTTGGTATATAATTTGTGAAGGATTTCTTTATAATCAGGGCGGGACAATGTCTGCCGGGCCCGCTAGTTTTAAAATAAAAATGTAAAATTTAATAATCAATGTAATTTTAGACGTAAACTTATTTAGGTAGACATTAAATACTAATAGTAATCTATTCTAAATAATATGCGAGTTTGCGTTTTTGAAGTGAAAACTTCTTTAGGCGCGTTGATAGCAGATAGATTCATAGTTTCGCTTATATAAACTAAATGCTTTTATATAAACTAAATGTGTATAGAATGTGTTATCTAATCTGAACTAATTAAAGGACATTCCACACAATCTAGTACAATCAATTAGAACTTCACGACGACCGATGCGGTCTGGAAATGGCGCACACAGTGTAATGAATGGATAAGCGCTATCCATAGAATTAATAAAACCGCTTACATTTCAACGTAGTTTTGTTACTCTATGGCGTTATCGTTACATATTTGTTAATTGTCTGGACATCTCTATAAGCAATATATGAACAACATAGAAGAATATCACTAGCTTGTGCCAGAACCTCTAAATTTCAAAGGTGATAGTAAGTTCATGTGGATAGTTAATATGTAGGTACTAATATCATAAAGCTGTAGGGTTTGTTTGGTTGAACGCGCTATTCTCCGAAAACTACTTGTCCTATATGAAAACTTCTTAGTATAGGCTATATAACTTATATATAACTATAGGCTATATATTACGATAATACCAATAGGAGCGGAGCACCAATAAATGGCGCAATGGCGAAAGCGGGGTGGTAAGGTTTTACAGCCTGACTGGGTCGCAATCACCATTTTTGGGGAGGAAAAGGCCGTCACAGTGATTCGCTTTTGCAGGTTGCGTTTCGGGATCGGCCTGTGCATATCCAGCTTTTCACAGGCCAGCATGATAGCGGCGACCGGCGATGGATATATTCTCTCTCGGTGGTCGCCATTGTTTTTGAATTGTATTGTGCTTACCATCAGCCACAGTGCAGTCAATTATATATATAATGTTTCAAAATGTTTTTTTTTTGTTTTGCTTTTGAGAGCTTCCGCTGAGTGTAGGTTAGTCCAAAGTAACTATTCTACGTAGACAAAGTCGCGAGCAGAAGCTTATCAATAAATTAAA
The DNA here is from genome assembly GCA_015888305.1 of Antheraea pernyi. NCBI lineage: Eukaryota > Metazoa > Arthropoda > Insecta > Lepidoptera > Saturniidae > Antheraea > Antheraea pernyi. The sequence continues at coordinate 194,640 of MU159221.1, read as the reverse complement.
GCTAACAATAATACAGATGTTGCATGCAGGGCGTGATGCTCCGCCATATTGTCAAATAAAAACAATCATACCGGGCTCACGAATGGTGACTATGTTTAGACAAATGGAATATGATGCAACCTCTATTAGATGAAGTTTATGATCTATTAGTGAGAGTAGTCAAACGTGAATAAAGAAGACTTGAACACCGATTTTTTTGACAACATGCACTTGTACATCTAAACTAATTTTAACTCCACGTTAAACTGGCGTTAAAACTGAAGGGCGGTTGTATAAACATTTCTTCCTCTTTGAATTACAATCATATTTTATTGTAATTCGCTTAAACGTATTGTATTAGGGTGCAGCGCCCACAATATAAAATACTTTAGTGATTTTACTCTACCCGGCATTTAATTTGGCACGTCAAGGAGAAGAGTGAGACGTGCGCCTGAGATCGGCTTACTTCAGCTTTATAAAACGTTGTCTCTATCGCACAGCGCACGACTGCGATAGACAAAGATAACGCTATACAAAACAGATTTTAACTGACTATCTCGCTCTTCTGCACGACATGACAAATCGAAATACAAGTATTACAGAACATTATAGCGATAACACTTCTTCAATAGTAGGCCGGTGAAGCTGTTAAGACCTGGCAAGGTCAAGAGCGTAGTCAGTTCGAAAAAAAAAACTTTTTCAATATGTTATTCCGCAAACACCAAAGAAATGAAATATAGTTATTTTGTTAAAGTAAAGTAATAATATATATTTACAAATTATTATAATTATTCACCTACCTCTTGTTAACGCTAAATTATTCTACCATCTATGTGATCCAGCACCACCGGCACCGCGGTTGACATTTTTATTATTATAAAAACCATTTAAATTAACGTAAGTGTCAGGAAATACTTCGTCGAAGGAACCAGCGTCTTGCAATTGAATACTTTTGGCATCGACGAGCGATTGACGTTGTAATGGCTTATTGGAGGATGGTAATGCAGGTTGCACTTTAATTTCCTGTACGTATTTATTAGATTTTAAACCAAATTGCTTTGAATGGGGAGCTAAATCCAGTACGAGAGGTTTTTGAGGATTTTGATGGGTGCTTGGATTAGTTTTTGGCGAGGGCAGTTTTAGGATTGCTTCTTTCTGAGGTTGGGCTTGGTTATTTTTTGTTTTCGCTTGTTTCGGATGACGCTGAGCTGGGCCGGACGGCTCTGGAACATGGAAAGAGCTCGCTTAACGAATCTCATTGATTCGTTTATTGGCGAGAGAATTCACCACGTTTTGTTTAGAGAGCTATTTTTATAGGCTTGGTCCGCGCCAATTTATATATTAAACAGACAAAATTATGAATTGACGGTAAAATCTGTTCCTAATGCATTTATTGTTTCTAACAGAATAAGTGATAGCTTCATGTTCTTGAGAAAAGTAAATTCCAATAATTTAATTTTAAATAATATTCTAATTATTGTAATATTAAAAGTTGCATATCATGCCAATTACTTTGATTCACACGTAGTCTTTGCCTTTAGCGTAACTTTTAAATGCAAATTTAAAACCTATCCCTGGTCAGCGATGTATTGTTTTTTATAGCCAATATAGTCATAAATAAATCAGATGATTCCATTATAATATTGTGCTTAAGAACGTATTTTAAATGTAATTAAGTAATTCTACTACTACAGGGTTAGTCATGTCAGTAATGGTTAGTCAAGTTACTTTAAGTGAGATGTCAAGTCAGAAGTCTGCAAAACAAAGTCAGTAAACAGTCAAGTCATATTAAAATAACACATTTAACAATAAAATTTTATTTTCGTAACACCGTTCGTTTCCATTCTTGATAAATGACATCGCACTTAATATATTAGAACTGATTCTTTTGGTTCCTGTTTTCGTAACACGCAACGTGCCAAATTTTCTACAAGATGAATGAATGAAAATGTAAAATGATATGAAGAAGAAAATGTTAAATATTAGTAGACAACAAGTATGGAACACATAATTCAACAAGCGAATGGGAATGTGAACCAGAGAAAGAGAAAATAAATGACGTGAAACTATTAAAAAAAAAATAATGTCATGAAATATGTAAGTATAAGAAGATTGAACAGAATAAAAATTCTTGGACGATGAGAATTAAAAAAATAAAATAGTAGAAGGTTACTTAGGTTATGTGAGTAAACATTTATGCCCGTTTTCATATATAAAAAGGACGAAGACGAAGGACAAAATATGATGACAGGGTGACAGTAAATGCAAGGGAGTCTAAGACTAAAGGAGTTTAGACTCCCTTCCATAAACTTATGTTTAGAAAATGGAAGAGCGAGTTTATGGATATTATGATTCGATTAAAAACAATTCGACGACATTCCGGCATGTTACTACGATGATTATTTTTAGATTATTATAGTCTAAGTTTGTACTAGGCTAATATTTTTTACGTGCAATCTATATCTGTATGTAAATTAAATCAAATTTTCATTATATTGTGTTTTTCAAAAAAACATTATAGCTCAATCGGAACAAAATTATGGTTTTTTTATTATAAACTATTCAACACAGTTATCGCACATAAATAATGAAAATATGAATAATCTAAATTTATATTAACTGTAGTGAAACTAATCTGTAAAGTAAATGATATGTAATTATTTATACATATACATACTTGAAAACGCAGATTCTATACAAATAATTTATGAAAATGTATAAAAATACAAAAGAAATATACATTACAACTTTGATTATATCGTGTATACAATCAAGATTGACAGCTATCTAATTTATTACAAAAATAAAAATATTCGTATTTTAAATTTATTTACATTAATTACTCTACGCGTTCAAATGAGAGCTAAACGAAAATACATGGTAATTATATAAATATATTTTTTTGTATTGTTTTATCTATATATTTTGCGTTTTACTCAAATTCAAACTAAATTCTTTGATTCTGGTATCGTTTGGAATTTTAAAATATATTGAGAGAACAAAAAAATTGCAAGTTGATTTAGAACGTCCAATATAGAACATGGTATATTTATGACGTCACTTTCTTTTTATAACGATAACAATATATTGTAAAAGACCCGTATAAACCAGAACCAGTTAATCACCTAAAACCTTATTGCTACTAATGTTGGTAGTCCGACGGTAATTGGAAGTAATCATGGCTGTTCTCTTGTTCCTGATTGGGAGCTACTTTGTACTCTTCATTATTCGTACCTTCGTGCGACGCGTCATGGTGCTGATTGGCGGCGAGGCCTGCTGCTGCGGCCTTCGCTGCCGCTTCAGCAGCGTTAGCCTGGGCTTGTTGAGCAGCCGCCTGGTGATTACCCGACAGGAATATATCAAATAACAGTCAATAAATCGCTAAGAATTTCTAGTCAGAGTTATTTATTAACTACACTGTATCTTATAACGCATCGCAATCCAAATAAACGCGTTGGTAAATCTACTATCCACTGTTAGTCTTGGCATGGCAGCCTACAAAAGTTTCGACACCACTTGAATCCGAGAGATGACGGATTCATCATGTAAATGGTGGTAACGTGAATCAAATACAAATACCTTACCCCCATGCATTAATATTGGTGATAGACTGGCCTATTTCGGAATGGGATATATTAAAGTGTGCTACTATTAAGGGTATTATGTATTGTGATCGCAATTCATTCAGATACAATTCTCATAGGATGTTGATTCACCAATGGTTTGATATAACTGTGAAAGCGTAATTACCAGACAAGAAGAATCATAGATTAAGAATAGTAATCAGATACACAACTTTAAACACCCTAAAATATTTCTCAATAAAAACTGTTTTTGTTCAAGTCTGAAATAGTATATACATCTTCAAGAATGAAATGGGAAATATAACAGAAAGAAGAATTTTAATTAAGTTTTTATTATTAGAAAAGAATTAGATAATAAAAATACATAAATAAGTTCACTAAGTTATTCAGAAGGACATAGATATATGAATGTCTTCGAAAATGTACACCTTTGAATTCTTCTTTGCTTCCTGTTTAGGAAAATAACCTATTATTTTCTCGTTTAGGTATACTCAAAAAGCATATTTATAATCAAAAAAATGTTTCACTTGAATTCTGAACACACACAGAATAAAAGAAAAGTAGAGAAGGAATAGAGTTTAACGTAACAACGTTTAACGTAAATATGTTTTTCCATTTCTTTGTTCTGCGTTATTTTTCCTAACAATAATATGTGATTATTCTCAGGGATATAAAGTACCTCTTTTTATGTAATTGAAAGTACTTTAAAGAATTTTGAAATAAGTGGAATTATTTGAAATGTCTTTGTTTCGGGTAGTTCCCTGCTCGTAAATAATTACTAGAATGTTCCTAATGAAGTATTATAGTCTGTCTAATATCACTGTAATACCTATAAATATAAAGAGGGTGGGTACCTGAGCCTTCCTAGCAGCAGACTGCGTTGCCTCGAAGTCGATTCTGACTCCGTGGAGTTGCTCCTGCAGGGTGCTTAGCCTTTGTCTCGCAGCACCGACCATAGCGGTCTGTGCTCCGAGTTCACCAGCGGCTTGAGACGCGGCTTCGTTCGCATTCTCTGATGTAGCTTGAGCTGCGTTCAGGGCCGCTTGGATCACGTTCACCTGAGGAATTTAATATCCCATTAAATCTGCAATAAATGACCAGCTGCCTCTACACATGCCTTTTTCTTCAAAGCAGGCAATCATACAATCATGCTCTGATGAAGTTTAAACTGGTGGGATATCTAAGCAATAGTGGTGATCGTGTTCGAACACCGCTTCCATTATCGTATCGTATTTGAAAGTCGGACCCCCTCTAGTTTTTAGCGTGTCTACCATCTGAGACAACATCGTCATCTAAAATCAGGTAAGATTGTGGTCAACATATAGAATATTGAAAAAAGGCTGGATGAGCGAGCGTCTCGTAATATTGGCAGAATTCTAAGTTATCATTAACATATAATCTCTTACTAAAGGAATTGGTTCTCAAATATATCAGACGGACAACACCTATATTCGCTTGTCACCGAAATAGTCTAACCTATACACGATGTTACACTTAACGAAAAATTTAAGTTAATTATAGCATTGGATGTCACGTGATTTTATATCGATGCTACTTCTGAACTCGTTAATAAATCTGCATGTTATAGTATATATAGTCGAAAGCTCCAATTACATTGATAATCTATACATATAATACGAATATAAATCTACGGTATCTGTATTTTTTATATTTTTATAAAAGAAATTGTTGGTATTAGTATCTAATAAAAAACATTTCAATCATTTTTACAAATGTCTGTATGTATCTTTGTATGAACACGCATCACTGCAAAAGTGCTGCGTTCATGATAAAACCTCATCATCAGAAAATCATATCCTTGAGTGACATTTAGTCTTGGTTTCATTAAAATCGGTTCACTCTATCAAAAGTTATTGTAATTTTAATGAGGACGCGACTTAAGTACAAGAGAAAGTTAGATAAGTACATTCTGATGGTTTTATTAGTCACTGGTTTTTTTACATTAGGTTCCACGCGGATGGAGTCGCGGGCATAGCTGGTATATACATATAAATAAAATTGAAGTGTCTGTCGTTAGTCCGGGGTTATCTCCGAAATCACTGAACTTGTTTTGACGAAATTTCTACAACTACTTTGTCTGTACAAATACATAGTTGATTTTTCAGAGTATCAACTAGACTAAATTTCAATTTACATCTTTCCTATAGGAGCTATGTACTAATGATAAAATATAACAGAGATCATTCAATATTAGTTAAAAGGTTCTGGGGGTAAAGTTATGATATTATTACAAGGAAAAAAAATTAGAAGATCTACCAAAATTAATCCAAATAAATCATGCAGTTTCCATGAGAGAATCGAAGTTGAAAATAGAGTAAAGTCGCGAGCATGAAGTTATTATATTATAAAATGTGTTTTATGTATGTACGCTTATTGAATAACATTTTCATCATATTTCACCTACTTATAACAAAATAGCGGGCCCGGCGGACGTTTTCCCATCTTGATAATAAAAAACCTTGATAAATTATATGCCTGAACCTTTCTTATGAATCACTATATCTACAGGTGAAAACGGCATAAAAATTCGTTCAGTAGTTTTTGAGTTTATCGCAAACAGACAAACAGACGTGGCGGAGGACTTTGTTCTATAATATGTAGTGATATAAGATATATTCTTGTGGTTTAATCTGTCTTTAAATATAAAAGTAGTTAATATTAAAAAAGTAATTATATAAGTCCGTTTTTATACAGTTGATTAATTAATCAAACAAATTAATCGCAAGAGCTCAATACAAAATATCAATATTACATGTACACAGATCTCTATGTCCACTACGCGTCGCTAGTTACGAGCATGTCGGTAACGCTTCACTAACATATCGGTGAGGTGACCGGTAAAATTTTCTCCTATTAACAATCGCTCACCACGGCTAAAGAAGTGTTCACTTCAAAAATCATTTCAATATAAGAAAATAAAAAAGTTAAATATAAAGAACAACACTGAAGAATCCCGAGTGTGGTCTATAATAACCATTTAACATTATTTGAATTTACTCTCAGATATGACGTCCGACACTAGCAATCTGTATTTCAGAAATATATAAAAGAAACATCATTATAAACTGAGAAGCCAAAAAAAATTAAACAGACCGTTTTACTAAGGATTTTTAAATCTATGTTTAGATTTTAGAACCTTTGCGATCGTCTTGGCCTTCCACCACATTTAATTTCTATTACATCAGTAAGTGAAAATACTCACTCACTCATAAAAGACTCAACGCGGCCTTAAAAATTGTTATTTATAGCAATCTATTTCAAAACGTTGTAACCATTTAAGAAAATAATATTCATAAAAAATTAAAGACCGTGTAGCGTGACTATGAATAATTGATACTTAAAGAGATAATGAAAAGCAATAAATAAAGCACCAAATTCAACTTCTACAATATAAGAATGAAGATTTTTAATATTCTATTGACCCTGACATTGTAATGTACTAGCCACCTATAAATATTTATTTTTCAACAACTAACAAAATAAATAAACATCGAGTATGTTGGCGTCCCTATAGATGGGATCCCAGATCGTGCGATTGTTTGGTGGGAGCTCGGTATGTCATGTAATGAATTTTATATTTTATTCATTATCTTGTGTTATTTGTCTATATAATTTGTAATATTGGTTGTGTTTTACGTAATACTTATAGTTTAGTTATTGTGCACAGGTGAAGTGGATGGGAAACAATACCACGGAGCATGAATTAACTTGTAACTAAAACTCCCTGAAAAGTTCTAACAAGACGGTAACCTTGTGGTGACGGTGGCATCTTGTTAGTTCATTGAAATGATCGTAAGAAACTTGTAACAATGGCAGTAATAATCTACTATAACATTGGATGCCAAAAATAAAATACATTGTAATATAAAAGAAAGAAGAAGAAGAAGAAGGTGAAAACTTCATTCAAACTGCAGTTGCTTTCGATTTTTCAATAGCTAAAACTTTTTTTCAGAAAAGAGACCAGCAGCTAATCACTTATAATAGTGGTAATCATACTACTCAAATTTATTATTTTCTCTTACGAAATAATATGAAAATAGTGAACGATTGTAAGGTTTTGCCTGGAGAGGTATTAGCGACTCAACATCGTCTATTAGTGTTAGATTTAAAAATAAATTTAAAACTGGCCGAAAATATTTACAAACCTCCACCCAGAATTAAATGGTGTCTAATGATGAATGATGAATATGCCAAAGAATTTAGGACCAAAGTTGTCAATATAGATATGAAATACATATCTACAATACAATGATACATAGAAATGGAAAAGATGGAAACGAAAACAGTTAATGAATGTTGGAATAAAATGGCAACATGTATGAGGAATGTAGCAAGAGATATCTTTGGTGAAACGAAAGGAAGACAAAAGATAAATAAAGACACTCGCTGGTGGAATGAAGAGGTACAAAAGGTTTTGAAAGAAAAGAAAATAGCTTTTAAGGAATGAAAAAGTATTTAAGCCCGGGATAGCACGGTTAAAGAAAATAAGAGAATAATGTATGCAGAATGTAAGAGAAATGCGAAAAGAGCGGTAGTTATTGCTAGAACCAAAGTACAAGATGAATTGTATCAATCATTGGAGAGCTCACAAACACAAAAATATTTGTGTCGTTTAGCAAAAGCCAAAGAGAAGAGTACAAGAGATATTACTCACGTTAAATGTATAAAAGACGATAGAGGAAAAGTTTTGATGAATGATGAGGACATAAAGATTCGTTGGAAGAGATATTTTGAAAGACTGATGAATGAAGAAAATGATAGGACTGGGGAATTACAAATTATACCGTTAAATTTAGGTGTTATACAAGAAATAAGTGAGAATGAAGTAAGAAAAGCTGTGAATGGTATGAAAAACGGAAAAGCCGTAGGTCCAGATGGCATACCTATTGAAGTATGGAAGTTTTTAAAAGTAGATGGATGGATGTGGCTGACTTTATTTTTTAATAAGATGTTACAAGAAGAGGCGATCCCAAAGGAATGGTGCAATAGCATAATAGTACCTATCTTTAAGAATAAGGGTGATGTGCAGGACTGTAATAATTATCGAGGAATAAAGCTCATGTCACACAGTATGAAGGTTTGGGAAAGAGTGATAGCGAGACGAATAAGAGATGAGACTGAAGTAACTCAAAATCAATTTGGGTTTATGCCTGAACCAGCGAAAACAGATGCCATTTTCGCACTTCGGCAACTGTGCGAAAAATACAGACGTGTCGTAAGAACTTGTATATGGTGTTTGTTGATCTGGAGAAGGCATATGATCGAGTACCCCGAGATGTATTGTGGTGGGCTTTGAAAAAGAAAAAAGTGTCTGGGAATTACCTACAACTTATTCGTGGTATGTATGGTCAAGCCAAAACATACGTTAGGTTTCGAAGCTGGAGTTACCGATGATTTCAATGTGGCTGTAGGTTTACACCAGGGTTCAGCTTTGAGCCCTTATTTATTTCTTCTTGTTATGGATGCATTAACATCAGACATACAGGATACACCTAGGTATATGCTGTTTGCTGATGATATTGTTCTTATCGGAGAAGATGCTGCCGAGGTCCAGAGCAAGCTGGGAAAATGGCGAGAAAAACTGGAGAATATTGGTTTCAAAATTAGTAAAACAAAAACTGAACATTTGTTTTGCGACTTCGGTGGTACGTCTAGTTTTTCTCCTATAGCCTTAAATGGTGTATCCTTACCAGCCTGCTCTAATTTTCAATATCTCGGTTCATTGATACAAAGTGACGGTGGCATTGATAAGGACGTAAGGAATAGAATAAATGCAGGATGGATGAAATGGCGAAATGTGTCTGGGGTAGCTTATCATCCACGAATGTCTTTGAAACTCAAGGGGAAGGTTTATAAAGCTAAGATAAGACCAATCATCCTGTATGCATCTGAGTGCTGGGCTGCGAAAGAGACGGATGAGAGAAAACTACATGTGGCAGAGATGCGAATTTTAAGGTGGATGTGTGGAGTGACTACAATGGATAAAGTTAAGAATGAGTATATCAGAGGAAGTTTGAAAATAGCACCAGTGACAGATACGTTGAGGAGTAATACGTTAGCATGATATGGGCATGTCATGCGGAGAGATGAAAACCATATAACTAGAAAAGCGTTGAGTTTGTGGACAGATATACGAGTAGAGGAAGACCGAAAATGGTATGGAAGGACTGCGTGAAAAATGATATGTGCGTGAAAGGTGTGAATACTGAAATGACATTTGACAGGAGAGAGTGGAAAATGAAAACATGTTGTGCCGACAACCTACTTAAGTGGGATAAGGGTAATGATGATGATGACATTGTAATAAAATATTAAACAGTATAAATATTACAATAATGGTGACCCGTAAGTTATATCAACCAATACAGGAACACAAATATGACAGTAGTTTAGTATGCTGTCTGTGATTAGTGGAGCAACTTATTTATTATTTGAATCTAGATTAGCGTTAAATTGGTAGATCGGATGACGTTCGTAAACTGATGTCGATTAACTGAATAGATGCAATGATTCTTTCTTACTATTTAGTTAAGGTCCATGGAATACAATGTGGGTTGCAGGTAACAATTACACGGTGCATTTTCTTTATAATCTTGCATCCGTGAAGTCTAATAAGCTTAAAAAAAGCTTCCGCACTAATAATCCAGTCCGGTGTCGCTGCTCACTTTACAGACATTAGTGGTCACAAAACACACCAAGACCCAGATTAACCGTTTACATAAATACTTGCCCCGTTTGGGATTCGAACCCACACTAATAGTAATAATGATTCCTATGAAAAAACTATCTGCGTCTTGCAAAAGCTGTAATCAATTACAATGATAGAAAAAAGTTCCATACACTACCCGTTAAAATCTAGTACTTATGGTTTAATTCAATTATAAATCATGGAACATGAACAACTAGAGACAAGGCCAACTATCGTTATCAAATAATATTATTTCTAAACAGTTTTACATAATAGAATTATGTCAAATTACTATAAATCGAGGTAACAATATTTTACTTTGCGGTATGAACAATATTTAAGGCAAAATACTTTAACAATCTAGACAACTGTAAGAATAACTTTTAAGAAATGAATGTATTTTTTACCTAAGATTTAATTAATTATAATCTGCTGTTTTACACAGTCTATATTGGTAATTTGGTGTTTATATCTGAATATCATAAATGAATTATACACGTCGTACATTAGTTTCATGTAACGCTAATAGTTTAACTAGCACATGCCGAAATAGTTCTCAAATGTGGGAGTTTTTCAAACTTACCACTTATTGTTATATTTGACCATTTTAAACAATATCTTTACAAATTATAAACAATATCTTTACAAATAATAGTCTATGTGTTACTAAGTTAGGTAAATAATATAAAATTTTGATTTTTTTTTATGTCATAGGTGGCAAACGGACAGATGGGTCACCTACTGTTCACTGATCACCACCGTACATGGACACCAACAACACCAGAGGAGTCGCAAGTGCGTTGCCACCCTTTCGGGGAAGGGTTAGGGGAGGGAGAGGAGAGAGGAAAGGGGAGGGGCGGTGGGCCTCCGGCGCTCTCACTGACCGAACGAAACGCAACAATGCAAGCACTATAGTGGATTCGTTAAAGGTCAAGTAAATTTAACCTAATATATTTTGGATAAGAAAGAAAATTTGTCAATGATCATAAAGGAAGCAGAATATATTATATAAATAACATAGATTAATATATCTGGCCCGACAAACTCCTAATGTGTTTTATCATTGATAATGAAACTTGCCTTTTTCACTTGCTTTCACGGAAAATATCTACATGCCATCCATTTTATTATACCTTAGATAACGTTAGGCTATTTTATTTTTATTAATCTCTATATTGTAATGTAACATAACCATAGTCGCAGATGACTGCTAGTTAAATATTATATAGTATATATAATTATTGTGTATACTCTTTCTTCTTCTTCTTATATTTTATTTTTGGCAATCAATCTTCTAGTAGACTATTGCTGCCATTGTCAAGTGAATATCGATATTACAAGTTTTTTGATGTAATTTCAATGAACTCTGTATTCTCTGTCGTTTAACAATACAACATAAAAAAGAAAAACGATAAATCTTAATTCCGTCAATGGCTATCGTTAAATTTCGTTGAAAATAATAAAGCATTGGTACGAATAATAAAATATATCCATAATCAATATTACACGATCGTTTTTTTGAAAACCTTATTAAAATATCTTAATGTTTCATTTAAAGATTTCGTCATTATTTATTTTGTCGCGGCGCCGACTGCATTTCTCAACGTGTTGCTACGACGCTAGCTTTTTGTTTTTTTTATCAAAGACAATTTGTAAACTGTCAATTGGCAATTGGCGCGAAGTTGCGAATCGATTAGGCGGTTGCGCGTGCAAATTTACACACCCGATCACAATAGATATAGATTCACGTAAATTATTGAAATATCATTACCAAAATTTTACATATTTATAATATTTTTAATCAAATATAGTTTTTGTCAATACTGATAAATTAGTTTTGGTTTTGTATTGATTATATCAATTAATATAAAAAATACTAAGCATTGTCTGTGGTAATGTTAAGTAATTATTTATTTAGAAATAAATAGGAATGTATTTTTTGTTAAATGGTTTTTTGGTATAGTCATATAAAGATTGTAGCATAAATGTAAAATTTAAGCAAAGTTTGAACATAAAACGATGTACTCGTATGTTCAAAAGAATGATCATAAACAATCATGATAGATTTATTTGCCGATTTTACTTCGTTTTTAGTGTCCCTTTCTATTAACATAACTTAATTCACATTTGCTGTATAAAGAAATGATTTGTACATCAACTAATATTAAAAATGAGAATATAAGTTCAGTTCAGAAAAGAAGCACTGTTCCAATCTATTTACACGCGAACGATCCCACGGGCAAAATCTAGTTCATCATAAAAGAGCACCTTGTCTATGTGTATAGAGCTGTAAAATCATGTATAGTTTATAAGACATACAAAATAACATATTATAAAAGTCTAGTTTGCTTTATTGTTGGATTGAGATCCACCTTTGCAGTAAACTTGTATTCTTATGGTAGTGAGCGTTCTCAGAATAGTACGTACTGTAACTTAGTAGCAGATAAAATCCGCTAGATATTAGCTGCCAGATGAAAATACACTGACCTATCCTGCAAAACGATCTACTAAAGCGAGAGGCAATGGAACATTGACCTCGTCCTAAATTCTCTACGACTGAAACCACGCTTATTGAGTCCAGATATTGTGAGTTGGCAGTGTATTAATACTCCATTTTCTCCTAGCTTCCCTACTAAAAATTATTGCTGCTATTGACAAACGGATAATTATTTAGGGACTTTCCCTTGTGATATTTCGGGACTTATTTGGAAGTTTATGTTCAGAATCAGAAAATCATCATTCACGTACTGTTTCATTATTTCCAAAATATTCCACTAGTTGTGCATGTTAATTATGCTATATTACGTAAGCTGCCACCAATATTACACAATATTAGCATTTGCTCGCAGCTTCGCTTACTTTAATGTAGATTTAACATTGGGATAAGAACACTTTTTCTGTATCACAGATGCCTTAAGTCCTTCTTGACAAAATGTATGCAAAATTTGATAATGATCGGTAAAGTAGCTAAGGCGTAACGAACAAACAAACCCATGTTAAAATTTATAATAGCAAGGAGAGGGTTGTATAAAAAAAACTTTATGAATGAAAAATAAAAGATTACATTATGATAGACTATGATGATGCAATTGTCTATAACTATGCATGTTTTGTTATGTTATTTATAATGAAAAGATAAAGCAGGTCGAGTATTTTCCTGGTTCGATGACTGGGTTGTTTTCCGAAACGCTGGTTGTTTTGACTTTGACTTTGAGCGCCTTCTCAGGGCCCAAATTGAATAAAATATTTATAATCTTGATTTTGATCCCGCTAAAATGTCTCACTTCATACTTATTTGCTACAAGCTCTAATTTTGAACACCAATTACGTAAGCTTCCCTAGAATATTTATACAAAGAGATACCCAATTTGGTCATATCTCTGTTATATCATACGGCAATGACCGTTTCACTTACACGCAAAAAAAATTTACAAAAGAACTGTCAGTTTATAGAAAATAAATGGAGCGAACGATATTACGTAAACAATTATAATTACCTCTCTGAAATCTTGAAGCAGTGACACAATTTTTGCGAACCTCTTTTTTTAAATAAGTCCAATCAGTGAATTGCGTAATAACTTTTTACAACGGACCTCATGGGTTGCGTTATTTTGTTCGAATAAAAAAAAGTTAGCTTTTCTTCAGATAGTAACGAGTTCATTGTCGTTATGCGAATTGCCATATAACAATATAATGGTTTGACCTGAATTACTTGATCTTGAATTTCGTTCACGACAATTATTTTATATTTATATCGATTTAGAATTGCCTATTGTTATTATATTGAGTTCTTATGCAATATTTTTAATAGAACGTGTGACATACTTTTTTTTTATTGTAGCACGGCATAATGACTGCACTTTGCCTGATAGTAAGCACAGTACAATCCTAAAACAACGGCGACCACCGAGTGACACACTATCCATCGCCGGTCGTCGCTCTCATGTCGGCCTGCGAAAAGCTGAATATGCACAGGCTGATCCCGAAACTCGACTCGCAGAAGCGAATCACTATGACGGTCTTTTTCACCATGTACATGGTGGTTGCGACCCAGTCAGCCTGTAAAACCCTACCACCCCGCCCTACCACCTAACATACTGATTCGAATGTCATGTTATGGCTTGTGGTAGCAACCGTGCAGCCGACATCGTGAGGGCTTTTTTCGAAAGGCATAATAGTAACATTTGTAATGTGTCAATGTTTATATTTTATTATGATTTTCTATTGTTTATATACGACGGCTGTAATCTTTTTGTCAAGATACTGACTACACATCAGTATTTTACTTTGGCCTCCCGCTTAAAATCGGCGCTGCAGTACCGCCCAGACGTACTATATAGTACGTAGATAGATGAATGGGGGTGTTATTCTTGGATTATCTACGTATATGTTTCCTTTATATACCTTATTGTTTGTGATTGTTTTCCAACAATAAAGACTGATCTTTCTATTTCTTCTTTCATAATATATTCATATCCATGTAAGTGAGATGCTTTACTTGTGATTGGAAATTAATCATAAACATATTACTTACTAATTAGTATTTTTTAACTTTATAGGTATTAGCGTTTGGTCACAACCTCACCTGATGTTAAATAACGATGTGCTCTAAGCTGGTAAACACGCTAAACCTAGATGTGACTAACTCTCAAGTTCGTGTGTCGGAACACACCAACAGGTGCTTCGCGACAGAATTTTAACTTGAGATTTTTAAATTTTAACTAGCCAGACGGCGGACATAGAAAAATCCAACCTATGCTATGGTTTTATTACGATGTCTTTCTTCAACGGAAGATCCGATTCTCTTGCAAGGATTCGAACCTACGTCCATAGACGCTGTGTCCGAATACGTTATCAACTAAGCAATCATCGTTTTCATCATCATAATCAGCCTGTAAGAGACCCACTGCAGGGCCATAGGCCTCTTCCCGAAGGAAGGTATGGGCGTAATCACCACTCGATTTCAAACTCTGAGAAATCAACAGTTCTATATTTTTCCCACATACAGTAGTACTACAAGAACATTTCTCAGGTTCAAGTTTCCTCACGATGTTTTCCTTCACCGTCAGCCGATAGTGTTACCAATTTAAATGAGTAAATGTACGTGAATTCCGAAAAATTCGTTGGTACATGCCGCAGGGTTCAAACCTGCGGACATCGAACTAATATTCCACCGGTCAAACTACTACGCCACCACGACTTTCGTCGTTTTAGTATGGTAATAATATTAATGACAAACGTTTATGAGGATAGATGGATGTTTCTTACTCTTTTACTAAATTAGACTAAAAATTGGTTGACAATAATCCTGCCATATGAGAATTATCTCGACGTGATTATATCGCGTATGGTATTATCATTACATATTATTAAAAAAAAGTTCTCTGCAGCGTCTGTCTGTCTGTCTGTTCACGATAAACTCAAAAACTTCTGAACGGATTTCCATGTGGCTTTCACCAGTAGATAAAGTGATTCACGAGGAAGGTTTAGGTATATAATTTGTCATGGGTTTTTCTTTTATTATTAAGACGTGCCCGCTAGCTATATACTATTATATATAAGCGCAGACGAAGTCACGGACGGATGCTAGGATATTTCATACAGTGTAGTCTTTTGTCGGATTATCTTCTAAGCTATTGAATCGATTTGACGGAATATTTACCTCTAAATATAGGACTTTCATAGTGTTTTCCATAGGGTTTGAGCAGTGATTATAAAATTTAACAGAGGTAGTTTAAAATTGCCAATGGGTTTTAAGGGTTAATAACTAATGACAACATTACAATTACGTAAGGAAATATGGCTCACAATTAAATCAGACAAAAACACTGTTCTAATGTTTATACGAAATAATTTTCAAGTCATCAGCTAATTCGTAAATGTCTTAATATATGAAGTTCAATTGGAAAATAATTTAAAAGTGAGATTTTCTATTTCAACCCATAAACGTATAATTGTACCTTTGAATGAATAAGTATATCTATATATGATATTGTAAATGTCGTTACAAACGACTAAATTAAATTAATACCATTTTCATACATCAATCTTTGTTACAGACTCAAAATCTATTTTATTTATCTGTTTAATCTGCAAAAAATAGAAGCAATAATTGAAATATAACATACCTGATGCATAGCTTGTTGGGCAGCCTGAGCAGCGGCCTGTGCTGCTCTCTTCGCCTGCTGCAACTGCATTTCCTCTCCTTGCACAGCGACCTTTGCGTCTCTCACCTGCTGCTCCAAGCCAGACAGGATGACTTGTTTACCAGCTAGAGCAGCCTGCGCTGTCGCACTAGCCTGAGCCGCCGACTGAGCCAGCGTGTTCTTTGCGACATAAGCGGCTTGATACGCTGCAGCGGCTTGGTTTCCTAACGCTGTTTTAGCTTGATTCGCTGATCCAACAGCGATGGTCCGGAGACCGCTGCCTCTGCTGAAGCCCTTTTTCGCGCCCCCACCTCCTGCAGCGGCTTTAACGTCCTGTATGTATGCGTCATAGTGGCTGGCGGATTCTTGAGGATCCTGCGCTTGAGATTGTTGTGCGGAGTTGTCATAGTCGTATTCGTATTCTGAATGCTCTGGAGAATTTTGGCGAGCGACAGGTGCAGCTGTAGCGAGGGCGAGCGTCCCTGAAAATTGGTGTTTAATTAGAACTAGTGTTGGTCCAGTGGTCAAAGTTTGACCATAATACGTTTCTTCACATATTAACATACGTGGAAATTATTATATGTATTATACAAGTATTGTAGATCTTAGATGTGAGGCGTGAAGTATGAAGAAAAGAGAAATAACAAAAAACCAAACTTCGTCAGTAGCTACTTCGCAAAAATAAAATAAAATCAGTTGAAAAAAGAAGCAAAATTATTGCAAAAAATATATATTTGGGCAATATAAGCGCAATTGAATCCTTCTCTCCCTACAGCCTTAATCTTACCAATATAACTTTCATAAAATTATGAACTAAAATATATACTCGGCTACTATGTTTTTGGGAAAAAAACTTACAGTTTTTCTGGATTTTTAACAACCTATGTTCCTACTATAACCGACAGAAATATAGAGCACGGCTTTCTTCAAGCCCTCTTACTTTCTCTTTGTCTAGTAGATCTGAACCAACTTCAGAGGCATCAGGTTCCATTTCCGACTACATACATCGTATTGTATGTCTTTTTAGTTATTCAATTACTAATAGTACATTCCACGTGTCCCAACCAATAACAATAACTGTAGCTACTTTTTAAGTCCGAATAACTATATAATAATATCATCCTATAATTGTCCCACCAATGAGCAGAAAGCCTTTTTCCAAGGGAGAAACCAGTAGACTGGCGGGATATATTTGCGATATATTTCAGTGGTACTCTCTCGAACATTCGAAAATAAATAATTAACTAGATATTTGTTCGCAGAAATTGAATTCTTAATATATTTTCCATACTTCTTTGTATGTCTTTTGTCTTTTCTGTCTGTAGTATGTCTTTTGTAATTTCCAAACTTTCTTGCCTAAATTGTATGATTTTAACTAATTCTTTTCTCGCTTGAATATAAGTTCTATCTTTATTACAAGATGCGTGTAATTCTAAAAGATGAGGGATAGTTACATTCTAATTTTAATTTATTTTAAAATATCTGTCATAAATATCTTTTTTGAAGTAATTTAAGATTTTAACAATTTATTTTGAAGAAAAACTATTAGATAAATCAATGTCTAATTAATCCGACTCAGGGTTTCTATGCGAAATGTAATAATGAAAAAAAGAAACAATACTATGTAATATAAATTGATAAAGAACGTTTAGAGCATTATTTAATTTGCCCAACGAGGCATTGAATATTTCGCGTGAGGAAGCAAACATCTCAATTTTTTCCCGTACGTGTATTACATTATCAAAGTTGTGTAAACAGTAATCATAATCAAACACACGATATATTCGGTAATGTAATTAAATCACTACGAGTGGTAGTAATACGAGAAGTATTAATTTTAATATTTACATAAAACAGAGGATTTTTAACGTAAGTAATGCTTTAAAAAAACGTAATCAGATTAGAATAAAAAGGTTAAAACTAAGTCATAAATGACGTCCGCTATTTTTTGCAGCCATAGGTCTCTGCGGTTGCAATTTTTAACTGTATATTACGTCTGTCTTTGGCAGTTTTTAAATATGCTCAATCCAGTACTAATTGTTTTAAACATTAATTACTCTTAAATTGCGGTGTAGCTAAGTGTCTGCTGTGTCAAAAGATAACACGAAAGACCTTAGGTAATAACGTCCAAATGTAAAGATTTGGCACCAAAAAGTACTACTACACATTTTTAATTTCTTAATTGATTGTATAAGTCTATAGTCCTTAATTAAATGTCATTTTTCTATTGTCCTAATTATCAGTGTCAAGGCTTCTATGATATAATATGTGAGTCTTAAAAATCTTAGATCTGTTCAACTCATGATTGAATCCGAGATATCTAATTATGTAGTCAGATACTCTAGCATCAGAACCAACGAAAGGGTGTTATAACATATAGCATTTAATTTTACTATCCGATCGCATTCAACTACAGTCCCCCCCACGTTATGTTATGTGATGTGGAGTTGGAGGTGTTAATAAAATAAGGTTAGAAGGGAGCTTAGTCTATATTTCCCTATCTTTAAAATAAATGTAGCAGTTAACAGTGGTTTTTATAGTCTCTATTTTTAACAATACTTGGTCGCCTGATCGACATTTATCTTATAAGTAAGCGAAAAATACATTCTCACAGAACTTACATTCATCCTATTTCTGATATTTTCTGAATTAGTATACGAAAATTATAACAGTATATCAAGATCTTCCACACGTTCTAAAACTAAGTCATCACAAAGTACTTTATTTAACAAGAACAAATAAGAAAAATTTGAAATAGAAACATACTCACCAACGCAGAACAATAAGATCCTAAAGGAATTCATTTTTGCTACCGCCGAACTGAAAACACCGTTTAAATTAGCACTAATAAAAAAAAATTAATGAAAAAAAAAACAATTTCGGTTAATTTTTAATTGATTGATAAACAAAAATTTAATGTAACAAAATCTTAATCTAACCTTCCAATACTTTCACAAATGTTTAATTTTATTAGTCGGTTTAGGTATGGGGTGGTGGACCCCTTACTCGGTGGTCTGTGGAGCAATGTACTAACTGACCGTTCCTACTTGTATTTATAGCGAATGCGATCGGACAACGATAGTGCAGTCGCTAGATATTTCTATAGAGTTGTTTTTTTTATATAAAAGAGATACCAGAAAGGAGTTTGTCACGACCTCTTTTGTTAATTCATTTATCAATATTCATTATATAATTTTATTTAGACGCTTCTGCGAAGGAACTATTTAGTATCTACGAGTAAGTCTGATTTTTTAGGATATCAAGACTGGAAAGTTAGGTTAGGAATTGTTTTAAATATATTATATATAATAAACTAATAAATATATTAATACGTGAAGCCCAAACTTTGTATCCCTTTTTGAGAAAAATGCGCGAACGGATGAACGTGAAACTTGGCATAGTTAAAGTTTTTATGGAGGAGAAGTGCAGAAAGCTATTTATTTTATATAAAATGCATTAGAAGTACATTAAATTAATTAAAATATGCATTACTCACACTACTGCTTCAATTTTACACAACATATACACACATGTAAATAAAAAAGACATTTTGACATCTGTCAATAAAGGACTTCAAAAAAGGTTGTGAAGGAGGCTGCTATGATCGACTGTATGTATTATTTTACTCTTACGTTCCAATTATCCTTTTTCATTCTACATTCAACTTTAAAAAATCAATGAACTATGCTCGAATGTCGACCACTGGGCGTCCACTAGTAATCATAATTCTTTGCTGCAGAAATAAATAGTGCGTCTGAATTTAAATTGTATAGCTTTATCACTTTGTAAATTTTCTTAAGTTGTTTCCAGGTTCATTTTGGAAGATTTTTTCTTGAATTTTGTTTTACGTTTTGATTTTTTATAGATTTATAAAAGCTAGGTAACTCAGAGTTACCTAGTCAGAGTGCGAATAGCATTCTTTTGTAATAAATGCAAAAGAAAATGCAGGCAAAATAGCTAGTTCAAAATATTATCAATGTTTTCGAAATTAAAAAAAAGCTTTTTAAATGTTTTCGATGAGTGCTCCAATGTCTATATTGAAAACTTAAAGAATAAAAAATAATAAGGGGTTTTATCAACTCCATACAATTCTCGATACTTTTATGAACGCAGCAACTTATTGTTGGTGGAAATTATATCACTGAGTAAATTACACTTAAATCGTTTCTTATTCAAACATTACCTCAATGTTCGTGAATGTTACAAAGATATTTGTGAAATGAATTCGTAAATTAATATCTATTGATGTAGGTTCGTTTCGGGTACATTTAAATAAGTACTGATAATAATAAACCTCAACGTAAACGTTGTGGTGAAACTGCGGTGGGGCTTTTTCAATGGTGACATAATTAGTAGCCGTCTTTAGATTGAAAAAAAATCGTCTAGTACCTATATACTGCACATTTTGCTGAATGAGTTTGCCAATTATTGAACATTTAGTTTTTGTTTTTCTCATTTTTCAAATGTATCAAATTATTTTTGTCCAATTTGTTTGTGTAATTTAATTTAATTGTATGGTTGTACCAACAAGAAAGTATTTCTTTCTTCTTTCTTTCTATATAGGTATGTTTTGACAGCTGCACTTGTTACAGAAGTTAGTGTTTCTTGCTCAATCTAGATTTAGCGTTTTAGGCCGTCATTTAACATCTGTTGAGGTCAGGTTAGCTCAATGAGTTCAAGCATTAAAAGAATAAGACATGGAGGCGTCCTTCAAAGTCTTCATTCGTTTCAATTTTTTTATACTTTATAGTTTTTAACGTTTGACAACAATCTTATCTGATGTTAAAAGACTACGTGGTCTAAGAAAGTAAACACGCCTAACATGGACGGGATTAGCTCTCTAAAGCATCTGTCCGAACACACTAACCAGTGCTTGGCGACAGATTTTAACTTGAGGATGATATATAGTCAGGCGGTCTTAGAAAAAACCATGATGATTCCCTTCACCGCGCGCTCCAACTCACTTGCAAGGATTCGAATCTACGTCTATGGACGCAGTGTCCGAACACGCCATTCACTACTATCAACTAAGCTACGTTTATGTAAGTGTAGCGATACAGTATGGCGCATGCATGGTAATTTATCTATGTAGACAAATTGCGAAGCAGAACACTTACTGTACCAGTCCCCTCAGACCGATCGTAGGATATGACCGCTTATAAATTTGTTATTATTATTTGTACTAATTAATTAAGTTAAATAAATGCCATTCAAGGAGATACGGTTTCTTTACTGACTCACCCTTTTTCAGTGATCAAACTGAGAAATAAGTATTCAACTAAGCCATTATCTCTTCGCTCTATTCTGCAGTTAAATCTATCCAAGCTCTGCCCGCTATTTTTATGTCCTAAATACAGGTGGATTAATAATATCCGAATTTAATTAGCTACATTTTTAATTGATTGTAAAGATGTCCATAGTGAGATATCAATATCTGAGGATATAGTTGTAAAATCCAGACATACCATACTACTAGACCGACGTGACTGACGACGCAATAAGTAGGTTCATTCGTCGGGCCGTGGACGCTCCGGCACGAGACGATGTAGATTATAATTTAAAAATAGGTTTAAATAAAACTCCGAAGTATAACAGTTAAGTAAAATAATAACAATAGTTGCCGGTTAACGATTAAAATGATTTTTAAAATGATCAAAAAAAATCAATTAAAACAGATAAGGGATGTGGAACAAGGGTGCAGAAATAAAGAGAACGCCTGAAGAATATTCTCGTAGTGCTATATATAGAGAGCAGACAGAACAACAAAGTTAACCTGGTAGAGCATTTCTTACAAAATAATAAAACTCCTTGCAGTGGCGTTTCTTCAGAACAAGGCTTATGTCTAACTATATGTTCTATTCTTTCTATAATCTAATATCTAAAAATCTCTTATCATGGTATTAGTGCTTGAACTCCTCCGAAAAGGCTGGACCGATTTTTATAAAATTTAAATACATATTTGATAGGCATGAGAATAGGTCGTAAAGTATATTTTATACCTCTAGATGAAGAACCGTATGATAATATATAATGAACCGTAAGGTGTCCGTATCCAACATTTTTGTTTGTTTTTTATTTGCCATGGACTATTTAGATTTATAACTGGATAAGGTAGATGTCGCTGCGATCTTATTTCAAGATTTTTAATTTTCCTTATTTTGCATATTCCAGATTTTAATATCGTTCATCAGCTAAGCCGTCCTGGAATAAGAACAACTATAATCTGACCGCAATCGCTATACCGCGTCTTAGGTATGCGCGGAGAGGCGAGGAGTGGGAAGGAAAGAGCATGAACTTACATGAGATTCTTAGTGTCAGACAGAACTTACGATATCAAAGCACAATTTTTTGAAGCTGTCTACTAACGAGTATAATTATAACCAATCCCTATTTTAGTCCGATATGATTTTTAGATAAGTACTAATAAAAAACCTATAAAAATGAAATGAATCTTTAATTCTTGGTAATATAAAAGATAACGGACAACGCACGACCCATCTTTAAATATTTTATCATATGTGCGTCTGACACGAATAGTCCGTTCGCGCCCTCGTATCGCTGCTCGCGTAACTATGGCGCGATACAACTGTTGCGGTCAGGCTATAGGTGGCTAATTCAAAGTAAATATTTTTGACTAACCATAAATTAAAAATTAAAAGACCTTTATTTAACAAAAATGATTTACATGGCATAAAAATCAACTGTAGATTACCACACTAGGAACTAAATCCTGTGTCGTGGGTAATCGAACAAAAATTCTTTACATAATTTATTTCTTGTTAATGCCGTAAGTGGCTTACTTATTAGACAATTAAGATTAATAAAACGTAGAATATACATATATATCAAACTGTTAATATTACACAAATTTAATACCTAAAGTACACAAACACACACGGTTATTATATTTAAGCAGGAAGTGAAAAGTGTGAGTAGGTTTGTAAATTGACATTATAATTGTATTTATATTCATTTCTTGTGTCTGTTTAAGAAAGGATATGAAGAATGTTTTCTATCTCCTCGTATGATAAGGATAATAACCATTTTGTGACACTTGCTTTTACTTCTCTTAACTCTCGGTTAATTAATTCACAGTATTTGTCCACTTGTCTATGTATGAATGGGAGGGCAAACTTACTAAAACGTTGAGCGAAAATAGTGTTAACTTAGTCCGTTAGTAGTATCCGCCGCAAAATACGAACCCGTACCAAACGCTGCGCGTTGTAAAAGACGTCCGCGACATATTTTTACCGACCCTCCCGATGAAATAACGGCAGTGAACGATCAGTACCAGCCTGTCTCTCTAAACAGAGCGTGCTCACGCCCACGCCCGCGTAACCACAGATCACGCCGCCGTGGTCTGGGGGTAAATTTCGCTCCCGCACACCAGACTAGGCCCCCCTCGGCAGCAGCTCAAGCCTAGGTCCGTTCCCTCGGCGTGGAGCCCTTGAGTACGCTGCTCGCGCGATACAGTGACACAAAATCTTACATCACTGCGACAACATTACACATATCACCTCCACACACGTGCACGCATACACGCTTACACATGCAAGTGGAAGGGTTTTATTTTTTCCCTTATCAAACTGAAATAGTTTAGAATATTATCCGATACGAAATATATATAAGAGTTGTTGAGGTATGTATGCTTGGTACACATATATGTTTCAACAACTCATATATGTATGAATAGTTAGCTTAGCTTAGGTTAGCTCAGATAGGTCGCGAATTGCATGTATCAGGCAACAGCCAAAGCCGAGGTGTGCCGCGCACCCTTGAGCTAGTTATCAAAGTAAAATCGGCTGAGTGCCTTAAGCGCTCGCCTTAGTAGTCCGGTGAAGCTGTTAAGACCTTGCTTGGTCAATAGCGTAGTCAGTTCGAAAAAAAAAAAAAAAAAGTGTTAACTTAAGGTGTTTTATATTGAAGCGCTGAGTGTGAGTAACATCATAGGAACTCGTAACATCGCTGTTTAACGGTAGGTGTTTTCTAATGTATTTGTGATGAATAAGGGTCATTTGTAATATGTATAACTGCCGCACTGTAAGGACTTTGGACACTTCATAGAGATTTCTTGTGGAGTAGCGATAAGGTTTTCTAAAAATAACCTTCAAGAGAGACCTTTGGGCCCTTTCTAGTTTTATTAGAACGGTCTTAGAAGCGTTGCCCCAGGATGAGATGCAGTATTGAAGTAAGGATTGACATAAAGCCTTATAAACTATAATTAAAGTACCATACCATGAATAACGATATCAAAATTTTGGTGAAGTCATGTATTGTTTGTCAATAATCGAAGATACAACGTCTTAGATGAAACAGAATTTAGTCGTTTTAAAAATCTCACAGTGTCCGGGCAGTATTTATACTTAAAACTTACTTTTACCTGCTATTTTGCTCGCGTTATTGAACAATACTTATTTTTGGATATCGTATGTCCTTTTCTGTATCTCGGACAACATGTATGCAAAATTTCACGATGATCGGTTAAGTAGTTATCGCGTGAAAGCGTAACAAACAAACGAACTCATATTCTTATTTATAATATCTATTACTTAGGATTAAGATTGCGGTGTGCATAATCGATATTCTTTTCTTGCGAAATCGCTACGCCAATTTTGATAATTTTTAGAGTAAACACTTCTTTAGGTGCGTTGAGCGATTTTTGGTAGAGGAATACTTATTAGTATTATGGGAAACCAACCCTATTAGCAAAGCGATCAGATCTAATGTACGGAAAAGAGATAATAATAGTCATTATTATTAAGACTTTATCATATCTAATAAGGTTAAGGATGTTTAGATTGCTATCAGTGGGTATATATAAATGTTATTCGTAATTGAAGCTAATGCCTTTTTTCTCTTTGAGTATTATTTACAGTGCTGACAGCAGTAAGAACATAGAGATAGCTGACTCCCATGGGAAGAGAGAATATCTTAAAAAAATTAAAGAATTTAAACATATTGAATTTACTTTGAATTAAGTTACTTAAGTTGGAGTAAGTTTTAATATTTTCGGTATCAATATATTATCTGCTCGAAGAGGCACGATGTGGTGCTTCAGGTGTTTATTTAATACACCAATCTCAACACAACTATTAGCACTTATCTTTAAATCACTCTAAGTATTTTTATGATATAGAACGCAATAGAGCTGTGAAGAGGTATTTTAGCAAATCAGTATGATTAAAAATACCGTCGATTGAACTTCGTTTCTAATAGTTCGCTGTTGTATTTTTATTTTACCATCAGCTACAACGAATTCTTTTTTTTGTGCTATGACCTCAAAAAGAACTACAGTCTAAGCAGAGGTCACGTGTATATTTGTTACTCCTAAATGCTGCATTACAACGGCTTTTTTATTCGATTTTAAAGACATTCTTCGCTCCGTAAGATAACGAGGCGAACATTGCTGCTTTAAGGTAGAAACATATGCTGTAAATTGCTGACACAAAAGAATCTTGGACAGGACACCACTTCTGGACTGTTTTTAATATTTATGAATGTTTTTAATTAATTCTATAAATGTAACTCCTCGGATGATTTTGGAAGACGCAAATCTCAAAATGGCCGGTCATGTTTTTAATTATACGACATTAATACTTGCGTCTATCGGCAACGAAATATAATAATACGTTTTATTTAGAATTTTAATTTTTCATTACCTATTTTGTCATTGTTCAAGTTTTGTGATATAGCCGGCATTTTTTTTTAACTTTGCTGCCAACAGTCTGTTGACCTGTACCTCATTAGGTCTACATTTATTTGTTTCAGCTTAAATTACAACTTACATTCAGCTTAAACCTTTCGGTGTTATTATAAAAAAGTTAAATACTTGCTTTAAAAATGTTTCGAATTAAATGCAGTTCCCGTTATCCTTTTTCGCAAACCGAACCTAACGTAACCAAAGCGAGACAAAAGAGCAAGATGGCGAACATTCAGCGACCGCGGTGTATTTAATACGAGACCTTTTTAAAGCAAGTATTCAATACGTATTTAACTTTTTTGTAACAACACCGTAATAGTTTTGGACAATTCCGAGGTTAAAGAAGTCAGTATACATTTTTTTATTGAGTAGGGATGTTCGAATATTCTAAATTAAATCGAATAACTCAATTTGAAATTCTAACAATTCACACAATTTATATCGGTATTTAAATAATAATATTCTCTTATTTTATTTTATCTTATTTCATATTATATTAAAAACTATTTGACTAACTCAAATAATAGCTTCACCATACTGATGGAAACTGGAGACAATTCTAGACGTTACACGGACAATGTTTTTAATTTAATCGGTGTATTCCCGCAGAAACAGAAATAAGTTATCACGACCGTCGTCATTCAAAGATACTTTTTTATATTAATGAAGTGTGAAAAAACGTTATTGGAAAGCGAACGCGTTTTGACAATCGAATTCGTGATTTACTGTTGAAAAGTAATCTCGTAAAAGTTTCCACACAAATAGACAATAAATGCTTTTCTGAATATCATCTGGATCAATAGGTAGGTACTATGATGCGGTAATCCATCTGTCACAAAAAGACATTCCAATTGTATTTTCGAAGTGAAAACTTTTTTAGGCGTGTTGATCGGTATTTTTGCCAGGAGATAATAAATTTATTATTTCTCTAGTGACAGCTCCATGACATGTTAGTGAGCGTGACCGATTGTATTGCGCTTGTGCGGCTTGTGTGAGACTAGCGACGCGTTGTATAGCAGCCTTTTTTTTTTAACGTGGGAAAATCCCTTATGGATACTCCACCCCCCCGGGGAGAGGGTAGGTTATGTCCGACTCGCACATACTATAACCCCACGGTGTACCGACAGACCGTTTTGTGGGGGCGACAAGGGATCGTTCGAGCTAATCAACCTTGTACAGCCACCACCACGGTCCGCCCGGCGGAAGGTGACCGCCGGGCTCCTACCTATAGACGGACAGACCGGGTATACACCGGCTGCCCCCCCTCGCCCGCTGGACCTGTGCAATGAGGAGATGGGCCCCCCGGCCCATCCCCTCAGGTCCGGCTACGGTGGCGGGAGGAGTTGGGCGAAGCGACTCCTCTTCCCGCCTGTCCTCCTTTGGCGGAGACGGCCACTTTGAGGGTCTGCCTCGCGGGGCCTCTCCGCCTCCTCCGTCTGCGAGATGACCTCCTCGCAGACGGACTTACCGCTGCCGAGCGTGGTTTCGGCCATGCTCGGCAGCGGTAAGTCTGTTAACCACGGCCGCCGCTAGAATGCGGCGCTGCTCCCCCCACGCAGCACACTCAGACAGCGTGTGCTGCGCGGTGTTGTATAACAGCCTTTAATATTTATATCTTATCATATGTTTGATTAATTCATAAACAGTATAAAATGTATGTAATTATTACTCGGAATACCAATGGGTGTGAAAACCAGAGTAATGATAATGATTTTAATTTACAAACTATGAAATTTAAATATGTCCTACTATAATTGATTTAAAAATTCAAAACAGAACATAACTGTGTCCTACGCTATTGTATTGAGTTTTAACTTCTGCCGGAGTCCTTATGACTTCAGCGTGGCTCTACCACCATAAAATATAGTGTTAGATTTTATAACAAAGTTCTCAGATCTAATTTCTTGCCGGTTCTTCTTGATAACGGGGTTGTTTTCCGAACTGAAAGTAGTTTTGACGTACATAAGTGCCTTCTTAGGGCCTAAATTAAGTAAATTATTTTTGATTTTTGAATATTTTTGATAGAATAATGGGTCAGTAATTAGAAGTTTCGGACACAGCGTCGATTGAAGTTGATTGGAATCGTTGTGAATGAGACGGAGTTTCGGTCATAGAAAATATCGTGAACTACCAACCTCTCGTTGAAAATCTGTTGCCATGTATGTATTGATGTACGCCGGCATTTGCATTTCAGAGCCAGAGAGGGGGCTCTCTAGGTTTGGCGTGTTTATGATCTTAGACCACGTCATCATTTAAGATCAGTTGAGATTGTAGACAAACAATAAAACCTATAAAAAATAATATAATCATGTAGATTCTTGAATATGAAAAGTTTTATGAAGGTGCTATATCTAATCAAAATATTGTTAAACTAGCCTCTGTCCGTGACTTCGTTCGCGTGTAATAGTTACTTTGGGCTAACGCTAACATGGAGCAGAAGCTCTCAAGAGGAAAAAAACCTTGATTTTGAAATATTCTTCATTACTGGTCCTATTGGTCTTAGCGTGATGATATATAGCCTAATATAAGCCTAATAAGATATGTTTTGTAAGGTTATAAGGTTTTTACCTTCCTCGATAAATGAGCTATATAACACTGAAAGAATTTTTCAAATAAGACCAGTATTTCTTGAGATTACTCCCTACAACGTCACAAACTTTACCTCTTTATAATATTAGTATAGATTATCAACAGCGCGATGAATATCTTACAATATTAGGTAGAATGCACCTCCGTTTGTATCCTTGTTTGGCTTCCGCGATTTAACTATACCTAACTTCAACATCGAAGCAATAATGTCTAGTTTATCATAAACCACTTGTTATGTTTGTTCTGGCAATTGCACTTGGAAGTCAGTTCTCTATATTTTTAACGTGTTATCTTGAGCCTCATATAACACCAGATTATATTATGGTCAACCGCTGCAACTTATCTATACTTACTAGTACTCACTAATATTTTAAAGCTGAAGAGATTGTTTGCTTGAACGCGCTAATCTCAGGAACTACTGGTCCGATTTAAAAAATTCTTCCAGTGTTATTACTACAGTGTTACTCATTTATCAAGGGAGGCTAGGCTACATATCAGCGAGGCACCA
This sequence comes from Antheraea pernyi, assembly GCA_015888305.1. Lineage (NCBI taxonomy): Eukaryota > Metazoa > Arthropoda > Insecta > Lepidoptera > Saturniidae > Antheraea > Antheraea pernyi. The sequence continues at coordinate 165,425 of MU159221.1, read as the reverse complement.
GTGAAGAATAGTTCAAAATTGGTGTTAACGTAGGTGTTATTTAAAAATATATTTATCTTCTACGTAAACGAAGTCACGAGTTAAAATTAGCGTTAGTTCAAAGTAACTATTCCCCGCGAAAAAAGACGCGAGCAGTAGCTAATACACTATAATAGCTAGATCAGATTATTATCATGGAGGGATAGCATCAAAGGCCATTCGTTATACAATTTCAAGGCGCAAGCTTATAATATCTTGATCAAGGCTAAAATGCGAGCTATATCTTGTAAGGGCCAATTAATTTTTATAATGCAAGAGAAAGTACATTTCATAAATTAACCTTGATCCAATATTTGCGTTTGGTCATTCGTAATTTATAACCACGTATTCTATAAATACGAGTTTGAAAGAAGATATTAATACGCTACATCAAGAATAGGTTCTTTCAAATGCAGACGCAGAACTACGCCGATAAAACAACAGCACGTATAATCATCCTTTTCATGAAAAACTCCGCACCATTGTGAGATTCCAAGCACGGAGTTATACGCAACGTTCACTTACGTTATTTACGTTTATAAAACCTCCAATCGCTTTATTAAACAATACAATTGCAAAATATACTTTCAGGGTCCAGAGCGGCCACCATATTATTAATAAGAAAAAAATAACATCAACGCTGACAAATAAGGTTTAAATTCACAAAACATTTATTACAAAATATCAAACTTTATTCACAACTCAATTTAAAATTATTTAAGATTTCAACTTCGTTACACGAATTCCATCGGAATTTCCCAAAATTTTAATAGATTTAGGAAGTTTACTAATTAAAAAACTTACACAACCAATCGAAGTTATAAAAAAAAAATCCGACATTTAGTAAAGGAATTGAAACGTATTTAAACTATTACATTATTGTTGTTTATATCAGAAAATATAATTATATAGTCCAATTGCTGAACTAAATGTATTGTATAGATTTTTTCTGTGCAATATCTCGCTTTCTGAGCCGAGGTGAAACTGTAAAAAAACAGTTTGACACTAATTATCAACACCACTAAAACTATGAACGGTTGAAGTTTACAATAATGGTAAATAAATGAACAATGAAAGCCTAAATAGCACACCGATAAATGATCTATCAAAAATGAATAGGAGAATCTGATATATTAACAAATTTACACGTATAAATTACTGAAGATGATTTATGTTTCTTGTTTACAGCTCTCGCCAAATATTTTGACCGTTCTGAACATAGTTAACAGTTTACGTATGAATATATAATATATTTATATATTATATATAAATACGTCGGCCCAGCTGACGTCACGCTTTTTAAAAATACTATTGAGGGTCCTCCTCCGTCATATATATATATAATTTATATATAATATATAAATATATTATATATTCATACGTAAACTGTTAACTATGTTCAGAACGGTCAAAATATTTGGCGAGAGCTGTAAACAAGAAACATAAATCATCTTCAGTAATTTATACGTGTAAATTTGTTAATATATCAGATTCTCCTATTCATTTTTGATAGATCATTTATCGGTGTGCTATTTAGGCTTTCATTGTTCATTTATTTACCATTATTGTAAACTTCAACCGTTCATAGTTTTAGTGGTGTTGATAATTAGTGTCAAACTGTTTTTTTACAGTTTCACCTCGGCTCAGAAAGCGAGATATTGCACAGAAAAAATCTATACAATACATTTAGTTCAGCAATTGGACTATATAATTATATTTTCTGATATAAACAACAATAATGTAATAGTTTAAATACGTTTCAATTCCTTTACTAAATGTCGGATTTTTTTTTTATAACTTCGATTGGTTGTGTAAGTTTTTTAATTAGTAAACTTCCTAAATCTATTAAAATTTTGGGAAATTCCGATGGAATTCGTGTAACGAAGTTGAAATCTTAAATAATTTTAAATTGAGTTGTGAATAAAGTTTGATATTTTGTAATAAATGTTTTGTGAATTTAAACCTTATTTGTCAGCGTTGATGTTATTTTTTTCTTATTAATAATATGGTGGCCGCTCTGGACCCTGAAAGTATATTTTGCAATTGTATTGTTTAATAAAGCGATTGGAGGTTTTATAAACGTAAATAACGTAAGTGAACGTTGCGTATAACTCCGTGCTTGGAATCTCACAATGGTGCGGAGTTTTTCATGAAAAGGATGATTATACGTGCTGTTGTTTTATCGGCGTAGTTCTGCGTCTGCATTTGAAAGAACCTATTCTTGATGTAGCGTATTAATATCTTCTTTCAAACTCGTATTTATAGAATACGTGGTTATAAATTACGAATGACCAAACGCAAATATTGGATCAAGGTTAATTTATGAAATGTACTTTCTCTTGCATTATAAAAATTAATTGGCCCTTACAAGATATAGCTCGCATTTTAGCCTTGATCAAGATATTATAAGCTTGCGCCTTGAAATTGTATAACGAATGGCCTTTGATGCTATCCCTCCATGATAATAATCTGATCTAGCTATTATAGTGTATTAGCTACTGCTCGCGTCTTTTTTCGCGGGGAATAGTTACTTTGAACTAACGCTAATTTTAACTCGTGACTTCGTTTACGTAGAAGATAAATATATTTTTAAATAACACCTACGTTAACACCAATTTTGAACTATTCTTCACTGGTGCCTCGCTGATATGTAGCCTAGCCTCCCTTGATAAATGAGTAACACTGTAGTAATAACACTGGAAGAATTTTTTAAATCGGACCAGTAGTTCCTGAGATTAGCGCGTTCAAGCAAACAATCTCTTCAGCTTTAAAATATTAGTGAGTACTAGTAAGTATAGATAAGTTGCAGCGGTTGACCATAATATAATCTGGTGTTATATGAGGCTCAAGATAACACGTTAAAAATATAGAGAACTGACTTCCAAGTGCAATTGCCAGAACAAACATAACAAGTGGTTTATGATAAACTAGACATTATTGCTTCGATGTTGAAGTTAGGTATAGTTAAATCGCGGAAGCCAAACAAGGATACAAACGGAGGTGCATTCTACCTAATATTGTAAGATATTCATCGCGCTGTTGATAATCTATACTAATATTATAAAGAGGTAAAGTTTGTGACGTTGTAGGGAGTAATCTCAAGAAATACTGGTCTTATTTGAAAAATTCTTTCAGTGTTATATAGCTCATTTATCGAGGAAGGTAAAAACCTTATAACCTTACAAAACATATCTTATTAGGCTTATATTAGGCTATATATCATCACGCTAAGACCAATAGGACCAGTAATGAAGAATATTTCAAAATCAAGGTTTTTTTCCTCTTGAGAGCTTCTGCTCCATGTTAGCGTTAGCCCAAAGTAACTATTACACGCGAACGAAGTCACGGACAGAGGCTAGTTTAACAATATTTTGATTAGATATAGCACCTTCATAAAACTTTTCATATTCAAGAATCTACATGATTATATTATTTTTTATAGGTTTTATTGTTTGTCTACAATCTCAACTGATCTTAAATGATGACGTGGTCTAAGATCATAAACACGCCAAACCTAGAGAGCCCCCTCTCTGGCTCTGAAATGCAAATGCCGGCGTACATCAATACATACATGGCAACAGATTTTCAACGAGAGGTTGGTAGTTCACGATATTTTCTATGACCGAAACTCCGTCTCATTCACAACGATTCCAATCAACTTCAATCGACGCTGTGTCCGAAACTTCTAATTACTGACCCATTATTCTATCAAAAATATTCAAAAATCAAAAATAATTTACTTAATTTAGGCCCTAAGAAGGCACTTATGTACGTCAAAACTACTTTCAGTTCGGAAAACAACCCCGTTATCAAGAAGAACCGGCAAGAAATTAGATCTGAGAACTTTGTTATAAAATCTAACACTATATTTTATGGTGGTAGAGCCACGCTGAAGTCATAAGGACTCCGGCAGAAGTTAAAACTCAATACAATAGCGTAGGACACAGTTATGTTCTGTTTTGAATTTTTAAATCAATTATAGTAGGACATATTTAAATTTCATAGTTTGTAAATTAAAATCATTATCATTACTCTGGTTTTCACACCCATTGGTATTCCGAGTAATAATTACATACATTTTATACTGTTTATGAATTAATCAAACATATGATAAGATATAAATATTAAAGGCTGTTATACAACACCGCGCAGCACACGCTGTCTGAGTGTGCTGCGTGGGGGGAGCAGCGCCGCATTCTAGCGGCGGCCGTGGTTAACAGACTTACCGCTGCCGAGCATGGCCGAAACCACGCTCGGCAGCGGTAAGTCCGTCTGCGAGGAGGTCATCTCGCAGACGGAGGAGGCGGAGAGGCCCCGCGAGGCAGACCCTCAAAGTGGCCGTCTCCGCCAAAGGAGGACAGGCGGGAAGAGGAGTCGCTTCGCCCAACTCCTCCCGCCACCGTAGCCGGACCTGAGGGGATGGGCCGGGGGGCCCATCTCCTCATTGCACAGGTCCAGCGGGCGAGGGGGGGCAGCCGGTGTATACCCGGTCTGTCCGTCTATAGGTAGGAGCCCGGCGGTCACCTTCCGCCGGGCGGACCGTGGTGGTGGCTGTACAAGGTTGATTAGCTCGAACGATCCCTTGTCGCCCCCACAAAACGGTCTGTCGGTACACCGTGGGGTTATAGTATGTGCGAGTCGGACATAACCTACCCTCTCCCCGGGGGGGTGGAGTATCCATAAGGGATTTTCCCACGTTAAAAAAAAAAGGCTGCTATACAACGCGTCGCTAGTCTCACACAAGCCGCACAAGCGCAATACAATCGGTCACGCTCACTAACATGTCATGGAGCTGTCACTAGAGAAATAATAAATTTATTATCTCCTGGCAAAAATACCGATCAACACGCCTAAAAAAGTTTTCACTTCGAAAATACAATTGGAATGTCTTTTTGTGACAGATGGATTACCGCATCATAGTACCTACCTATTGATCCAGATGATATTCAGAAAAGCATTTATTGTCTATTTGTGTGGAAACTTTTACGAGATTACTTTTCAACAGTAAATCACGAATTCGATTGTCAAAACGCGTTCGCTTTCCAATAACGTTTTTTCACACTTCATTAATATAAAAAAGTATCTTTGAATGACGACGGTCGTGATAACTTATTTCTGTTTCTGCGGGAATACACCGATTAAATTAAAAACATTGTCCGTGTAACGTCTAGAATTGTCTCCAGTTTCCATCAGTATGGTGAAGCTATTATTTGAGTTAGTCAAATAGTAAAACATTTTAAATTAATATCGTTGGAAAGTCGTCGTAAGATCTTGGATCTTCTTTTACTGTATAAGCTTGCTAATGGAGTTATTGAGATCCCGGACGTATTAAATGAACTAAACTTAAATGTTCCTAGAAAGGTTCCACGATACCCAATTCAGACTGTTTTTTCCAAAACGTTTTTACGAACAAACATCTGTTCGCCTCTCAACCGTATGAAACAGTTGTATAATGACATTAGTAACTATGATATTGACATCTTTAATTACTCATTCATTAAATATCGCTCAAATCTGTTTGAATTATATGCATGTTGAATTTATGTTAAATTATAATTTTCATATTAATTATTTTGTTAAGATAGTGCTGAAATAGAATATGGCGCAATATGTGCACATCTGTAAAGATGCTTCACACTGTCCTGAACTTATGGGTTATTAGATTTATGTAATATTTTGTGAGAGCGTTGTTGATGTACCAAAGATGTAATAAATAAATAAATACGATCTGTGTTATTATACATACTTTAAAACAAAGTCCTCTGCCATGCCTGCCTGTCTGTTAGTTTGTCATAAACTCAAAAAGTACTGAACAGATTACATGCAGTTTTCAGCAGTAGATAAAGTGATTTATGAGGAAGGTTTAGATATATAATTTATCAAGGTTATTTTATTATCAGGGCGAGACAACGTCCCCTGGCCCCCAGTCTTGCCGCCATGATTCCTCCATTCTAAAAGTTTCGTTATTCGTAAATTTAACTTATAGTTTAATCAGGAAGATAAAGTTCTAAATGCTTAGAAATCTGGTATCGCAATTCAAAATTGATTACCATAAAACATTTAAACCTTTTTTATTTTTAAAATAGGAATATAACTATAGTCCTCACCAAACGTTGTGTCCACTCAGAATACAAATGTAGGTATAAATATGTATTATAATAGAACATCGTGGGATAAATATATACCAATTATAGAATCCTATCATAATATTTGAACTTTGTGTTGCATGTTCACTGTATTATGCACAAGCATGAACTTGCGGCTATATTCAGAGTAATCGAGATGATGAACGAGGACTGTACAAACATAAAAATAAAATATCATAAAGACACACGACCACTTCGATCTATAAATAGATATTTTACCTGAATCATAATATAACTGAATGTAGTAAAAATAGATAAGATGGTATTTTAATGAAACATGTTCTTATTCTAACATCTTAAACTTATCTCAATATGTAAAGAGAACATCAAAGAAAAAGTTGTATTCTTACATTTTTTCGTTACATATTCACGATATACGATATCACACGTGAAATAAGACTTTTACAGCAGATATAGAGCTTTTCAAAAAATCACTGGGGGCTAAACACTAATAATAATAATAGGTTTACCTATGAAATTGCCGTTCTGCAGTACTGGCTATTTCAAATCAAAATAATTTTTGTTTGGCTAAGAATTCCAATTTCAAATTAATTTTATTTTAAAAACATGGAATTCTTTTTCCAAATGTAGTCATTTGTTTATTGATTAGTGTTACATTTTCATCGCTTTTCAATCTTTTTTGTCATCATGGATACGTTAAAAATTCGAGTAATTATGGAAAATGAGTACCGTCGTGGCAGCAACGCGGCACAAGCGGCACGCAACATCAACGACGTTTACGGAGCTAACACTACAAACCAACGCACCATCTGTTATTGGTTTGTTCGCTTCCGTTCTGGGAATTTCGGCCTGAAAAATGAACCTCGCGGTCGTCCAAAGAATTTGGTCAACAATGACGAATTAAAGGCAATTGTGGAAGCTGATGATACACAATCTACGGCTGAATTAGCAGCAGCTTTCGACGTTAGCGTTAAAACAATATTGGTACATTTGCCCTAAACGAAAACTTACCCCTAGAAAAGTAATGATCACTGTCTGATGGTCTAGCGCCGGTGTGATTCATCACAGCTTCTTACAAAACGGGGTGAGCATTACTGCAGATGTGTACTGTGAGGAACTGAATACAATGACGGAGAAGTTGGCACATCTCCAACTAGCATTGGTCAATCGCTCGTCTCCGCTGCTCCTGCACGACAACGCGCGACCTCATACTGCACAGCAGACGGTCTCCAAGTTCTTGCAACTTGGACTTCTTGGAGTTCTTGAACTGGGGTTGGAAGTTCTCCGTCATCCGCCCTACTCACCAGACCATGCGCCTACAGACTACTACTTTTTCCAGAATTTGGATAACTCCTTGACGGGGAAAAAATTCAATACCCGAGAGGCAGTAGAAAATGCCTTTGAAGAATTTGTTGCCTCCCGTCCAGCTGATTTCTTTAACAAGGGCATCAATAAACAGCCACTGCGTTGGCAAAGATGCATTGATTGCATGGGTGATTACTTCGATTAATACAAATAAAAAATACATGAAAAAAAATCGTTTAAATTTTTTCATACAAAACGGCAATTTCATAGGTAAAAACCTAATAATTAACAAAGATAAACTAATATCAGTAAAATGTACATAGTGGTTGCGTAGTAATAGTGTAAGAATCACACCATGTTACAAAACAAAGTCCTCCGCTGTGTCTATCTATTCGCGATAAACTCAAAAACTACTGAACGGATTGTTATGCGGTTCATTAATAGGTAGAGTGATTCACTAGGAAGTAGGGAGTAGGTATATAATATTTCAAGTTTTTGTGTAAATTGGTTGAAATATAACGATAATTGTTGAGTGATCCGGCCAAGTCAAGCCGCCTGCGAGTTTTCGTCGAAAATGCTACCTAATCCCTTTGAGATATAGGAAAACAATAAGATAATAAACGACGCAGACGAAGACGCGGGTATCAGCTAGTTACAATATAAAATAATACACAGCCTGCAATGAATCTAGATTAAAAGTAGTTATTGTGAAACATCGGAATCATTTTCGAGAAAACGAAGCTACGAGCTTAGCTAGTTTTAAATAAACTTTTGAAATGTATTTTGAACTTAGAAAGTTCTCGATTATAATTATATCTGAGGTAGAATGTAAAAGTCATTAAAAAAAAACCACCAGACTAGGCCCCCCTCGGCAACGGCTCAAGCCTAGGTCCGTTCCCTCGGCGTGGAGCCCTTGAGTACGCTGCTCGCGCGATACTGTGACACAAAATCTTACATCATTGCGACAACATTACACATATCACATCCGTGATATGTGTGTGGAAGACACACGTGCACGCATAAACGCTTACAAATGCAAGTGGAAGGGTTTTATTATTTTTTCCCTTATCAAACTGAAATAGTTTAGAGTACTATCCGATACGAAATATATATAAGAGTTGTTGAGGCATGTATACTTGGTACACATATATGTTTCAACAACTCATATATATATATGAATAGCTTAGGCTAACTCAGATAGGTCGCAAATTGCATGTATCAGGCAACAGCCAAAGCCGAGGTGTGCCGTGCACCCTTGAGCTAGTTGTCAAAATAAAATTGGCTAAGTGCCTTAAGCGCTCGCTTTAGTAGTCCGGTGAAGCTGTTAAGACCTTGATAGGTCAATAGCATTGTAAGTTCGAAAAAAAAAAATTTAAAAAAGGCAAAGATCGCTTCGTAGTTACCGTGCACGGGCATTGTCTATCGTCGTAGGTTCAAATCCTTGTGAATGAGTCAGAGTTCTGATTAAAAGAAATCATCATGAAGCCATAGTATGGTGGTAGAGCTTTTTCTAACCTTGCCTGGTTAGCTACCACCCTGAAGGTGGCCTGAAGGCCAAGCACCCATAGGTGTGTCTACAGTTGCACTTAGGAACCAGCCTCTCCTAGGTTTAGTTGGTTACCATCTTAGAGCACACCGTCATTTAACATCATGAGATGATGGCTAATTACTAAAACAATGAATATGTCATGAAACAAATACCATTATAACAAAACATAAGGACTGCCTTAGAAAATTTCATGATTAATTCGAGTATATGTGACATAGAAAAATAAATATTAATTAGAGTATGTTTCAGATCTTTTGTATGATAGTAATGGTTTTTCCAATGTTTTAGCAATTACCACTGTCAGGTTTAAGTTGTGGTCCGATGGCTACAATGCTGACTAAACAAATGTTCGTAATACTTTTCTGCTCAAGGGCAACGCAGAACCATGTGTTGTATAACTGCAGGCTGCATATTAATAGATTGGGTTGTTAACTCAGTCGCTCTACTTCGTTTTCCTGTCGTCATCGCAAGCCACACAAATACCGGCCGAGAGCCACACGCGACCTGCGGGCCGAAGATTGACAACCGCAGCTCTAAGTAAGCCATTATTACCATCTTAGGCCTAATAGTAATTTAAGATCAAGTAAGTTAGTCGAACTACAAACTTCATTGTAAAAAATGGAGTTACAAAAATTACAACTCGTGCGTACCTGCTCGTTTTAAGAGATAAAATACGTTGTGAATTTTTTTTAAAGTTCTATAGAACTCAATTTTATGGTTAAATATGGTGATAAATAAAAAATAACTTTCCGAAACGTGCATTGCAATAAGTTTAGAGTTTGTACGGAAGCAATATTTGACTATGTATTCGCTTGTAACTATTAAATGAATTTTATTACGGTTTACATTGTAGGATTTCGTGTATAAATAAAATAACCGCGGTCGACCATTGTCGGAGATTTACTGAATAGTGAGTTCAAACACCACGTCAAGTGGGTTTTAACGTCTTAAGGCGTGAATTATAGGGTGAATTACTATGTGAACGATGGTGGCGTCTAGAAATAACGCCCCTCTCTATGCATGTGCCAAAAACGAATGTAACTGTCTAAGTATGTGAATATATATACCATGAAAAAATAAACCAGATCGAGTTTCATGGTCGTTTTTCTCGATGACTGGATTGTTTTCCGAACCGGTGGTAGATTTGACAAATATAAACGACTTCTCAAGGTCCAAATTGAATAAAGTACTTTTGACTTTCTGTGTACAATAGATTTTAATTGAAGAACTCAAATTGCGACCTATCGCCATCAATAGAACTGGTTCAAAGCTGTAATTGCAACTAACCCTATTATAAGAATGGACAAGAAAATCTAAATGAAAAAGTATAAATTCTGATATGTTCACCAACAGCGCCCCTAGCGGAAATGCTGAGAACTAAAATTGATTCGACAACAACAGCCGTTCTAGACTATTTGATTTTAAATACCAATGGACTTATAATTATTATCGCCAGGTTAAGGAAAGAATATTGTTTAATAAATGGGCGAATCGAACCCGGAACCGATGACGCGGGGTCTAAGCGCCGCGCCGTTCTGTCGGAGCGTTGTGGGGCAATCGTCACGGACCAACGGTGAGTACCACGTGATGGGAGACAATAATTATTGACCAACAATATTTGTGAAACACTATTTTTAAAAGTAAAACAATGCATTGCTGAAAGAGTATATCAATGGAAATATGTTGGTACATGATGCTGTCGTGTTTGCACAAAATTGTATTATTTTATTCTATACTAGCGGGCCCGGCGGACGTAGTCCCGCCCTGATAATAAAAAAATCATTGACAAATTATATACCTAAACCTCATATATAACTTTATCTACTGATAAAAGCCGCATGGAAATCCGTTCAGTAGTCTTTGAGTTTATCGCGAATAGACAGACAGACAGACGTGGCAGAGTACTTTGTTTTATAATATCTAGTCTCAACGGACCGGTCCTGGCTTTGCACCGATGTGATCTACAAACTGTACTAACCGATCCATTTCTTGGTGCTGTGACAATTCATTAATGAATCTTCGTAAATCACGTATCACAAATAAAAAAAAATTGTACTTAACAAATTCGTTAACCTTACTGTGGTTTGGAATTTTTTTTCGAAGCCCATGAAACTAAAAGTGACATTGAAAAGACACAAACATTTTGATCTAAAGGATTTAACGTTTGAGAGAGCGAGATAGAATATATTATATCATCCCTGTAAGACCATTGCTGGGTCATAGGCTTCTTCCCAAAAGAAGGTATGGACATATGACCACGTCAGCCCACGACCTATTGGCGATTTCAAACTTTGATAAATTTAGAGGTGTATATATCCAAAGTATATTTTCCCACATACAGTGATAGTACAACAATATTTTTCAGGTTCAAGTTTCCTCACGATGTTTTCCTTCACCGTCAGCCGATAGTCTTACCAATTACAATTGGTAAATGTACACGAATTCCGAAACATTCGTTGGTACATGCCAGGATTCGAACCTGCGGACATCGTATTGGTATTCCACCGGTCAAACCACTACACCACCACGACTTTTTATATAGTTTTTATTATTCAATATATTATAGCTTTGTATGAATAATTTATCATTTTTTAAGGTATCAGTTGTACTGCGTGTGAACTGCACATATGTTTGTTATGATTAATTTTAAACATGTGATAACTTCCAATGTATTCGATAAAATTGTGTGTTGTAATGACTGTTGTAGTCTACAGATGATGCTACTAGGCGATACTATAGAGGCCTAGTAGGTATAACTAATATATACAATTGGATTAGGTTTAACCCCTCGGCTAATTTTTTAAGACCCAGATCTCAAATAGTCGAGCTTGGTTTAAATTTCTGACATCGTAAAAAGTAAAATTCATAACTTAGTAAAACGGTTCGTACGAATGAAAAAAAATTACAAAAACATTTACAAAAAGTATTTTTACAATATATAATTTATTATTTTTCCAAGGATTTTTCCAATTAGGTATTTTTTAAGCGTATGCTGCCAACAATCTGTTCTCCTGAGGTTTACATACCTTTATATGGCGCTTAAACCTGTTTTTGGTCTGTCCAGGGATTAATGGTATAATAATTGTTTTAACTTCGCAAATAAGCCATTACTTCTTGAAAATATATAAAAGTTAAAAATTTAATCATGTTTAATTGTATTCATAATTAAAGATTTCATGCAATATACTCATATTTTCGTTTCCATCTGCTTTCTGGTTTGGCTTATATCCAATAGAAAGTATTTACATCATTCGCACCATTGATTTCATATTTTATAATCCTATTTACGTCTGAATATTGGTAATTCGTTTTGTGAAATATTGTTTCTTAGTTAATCCCAATAAACTACTATAAAAAACATACGAAACAATCAGAGTGGATCAGCAAAAATAAAATCTTTTCCCTCCGATTGGTAATTTCAGTGGTTTTTTCTAACAATCAAAAGTCTAGTTTAGCTGATACCGACAACGTTATCCAAAAAGAATAACGGATAGTTAGATAACTAACTAGTCGATGCAATGGATGAACGCACTTTTGTGGGGCCACGAAATAAGAGGAAAATAAAAATGTTGTATCGTATATAGCTAATAGAGACGGCTGACCGAAATTCCTGTCCATAGGGTGCAACCATAATGGATTATTATTCTGGCTGTCGGCGTCGGCCGTGTAGATTTAAGTAATGCTTTTTTAATATAAATTGTTTCTTTCGAACTGTCTACATGTTCTAACAACTGTTAGTCTGAAGGGTTTTTACAGTTTCACCGGGCTTGCTGACGAAAGCAGAAGGTTGTTAGCCGAAGGTGCATCTAACACGAGTGTCAAATGAAATATTTCTAATGTAAAAAAATAATTGAAATGTTTATTGTGCCTGAGTCTAGGAAAACCCGTCGTCGTGCAACTATCCAGTTACACAACTATCGTGTATCGTTAGGACCTCTCACATTAGCTACTACGGTAGGTGAAACTACATAATTACCTCTGTTTCATATGAATTTAAGTAACTACTTTCGATTTTTGTTTTGTTCCTGAATTGAATATTTATTTCAAGAAAATTATTTAAACTTTAAAGCTGTTTTAGTTTTAGACAACACTTTCGGTCACCCTCGTGATTTTGAAGTAAAATAAAAAAAATAATAATAATAAAGCCCTTTATTCAGACCGACTTATTATCTATTACAAAGTGTTGAAACTAAAAACTACGAGTATGTTGAATATATTCTAAATAATAATTTAGAAAATCTAAAATATATAATCTATTCCAATATTTCATAATTTTTTGAAGGTCTGTTTGCCAATCGGTAAAGGCCTCCTCCAACCTTCTCCATTCCTGTCTCTCTTGGGCCACTCTATTCCACGTTACTCCTGCAACTTGCCTAATGTCGTCATCCCATCTTTTCTGTGGTCTGCCCCTTTTCTTTTTCCCTTATCTAGGGTACCATTGTGTCACGATTTTACTCCATTTCTCTTGACCTCTTATCAAGTGCCCCGCCCATTGCCATTTAAGTCTTCTAATTTTTGATGTTATGTCTATGACCTTCGTCTTTTTCCTGATGACATGGTTTTTTATTCGGTCTGATCTTTTCAGATTTAGCATACTTCTTTCCATTGCATGTTGACAGGTTTCCAGTTTTCGAGTCGTATTTTTTTTAAGTAATCTTTTGAACTAATATACATGAAAATAATTCAATAAAATATCTTTGTTTTTCTAATTCTTCCCATAATCGAAATGACAATAATAGTATATTATCTAACCTCGAAATGCATCTCCAATGATCCTATACAGAATACTATTTCGTATTTCCACCATGTTTATGGAGCTTATCCCCCGCGAATAAGAGTTTACTGTGTTTATGTTCTTTAATATATACTACATACTGTATATATAATTATACATATATTTAGTATCTGAAAATGTTGGCTACAACTATAAAAAAAGGTATTTATAGAACCTATGTATCTTTCGACGTAAGAAAATTTTAACATAAAGCGAGGTGGTCGCCATAACTATATTATTGAAATGCAAATGAAAAGATTTATGGTTCGGCGCAAAACATTATTAGAGTAGGTAGTAAGCTGGGACTTAGTACCACTTGAGAAGGTTTCAGTTATTAAGTTCCATGTTAACAAGGGATGCGTAATTTTAAGTGCCGCTTGACGCAGCGAAAAATCGTTCTTTTTTCATTCCCTATTTGGTTAAACACTTAATCGTAGTTGCGTTGTCGTTCGTGGCTGCCATACAACGCGCACAGACACTTATTGTGTCACCGCACCGCTCCACAAATTAACAAAACTTACCTTACCACCACAATAGGTATAGCTGTCTTCGGCCTTTGGTCAGTACTTTATAGTTCTGTTAGTTATTTTACTTTAATAAGTGTTTATGCGTCTCAGACCCCTGAACCAAACCCAATTATTGTAAACCGCGCCTGAGCTCTTTACACGCATCAGATCTTCATCGATTTATGTCTTATTTATAGTTATATTACTTTAATAAGAGTACAACTTTTATGATTTACATTTAGAATTTCAACATTCAATATTCAATTAACTCTGGATAGTATTAAAATCAGAAAAATATTCTCAGAATAGATTCCTTTTAAAAGAGGTTGACTGTTACACCGCTTGTTTCATAGCCACAAACTCCCAGTGCAACAGCTGCACCTTGCTTTTACTTTACGTAAAAATATTATATTTTTTTACTCAACACAATCATTTTATTTCAGTTTCAGTGATGTTGTCACGGCCTGTCATCATTTTGAACAAAGTATTTTATTAAATTAACTATAAATTCTATTTCAAAATAATAGTTATATCAAGGAAAAAATCTTGATTGTTTTTTTTTTAATACTTTCAAGAACACTTTAGAAACCAGAGTTCAAAGTCTTAGAATGCACGTAAATTATTATAAGAATCATTATTAATAAACAAAATGTAATAATGAATATTCTATAATTGGTATTGTATGTTTATAAAATAGGTACCAGCTCCTACCTGCCCGCGTCGCTATACATTAGATTAACTTTTAATTAAAAAATATATTGCAAACGGTCAGTAGGGTCCAAAAAATAATTAATGGTTCTATTATGTACGATAAATTTCGCTTCGAATGGTCATAGTTATAATATGCTGATATAATTAATTTTGACGTCATTGAGCTTCAAGGAAACTGTGTTTTCATTATAAATACACATATTTATTATAGGAGATAGATTTTACTACATGTGTTGGAAATTAACAAATAGATGTATCTACGTACATATAGTAACTTGAATATATTAATACATATATAAAAGTCAAGTGTCATGATGTTTATTCACGATGAATTCCAAAACTACTAAATCTTCTTGAAAGTTGGCATTTATGTATAATTGTGTCCAACTGAAGAGATGGGATAATTTTTTTTTATGTCATAGGTGGCAAACGAACAATTGGGTCACCTGATGTTAAGTGATCACCACCGTCCATGGACACTAACAACACCAGACGGGTTGCTAGTGCGCTGCCACCCTTTGGGGGGAATGGTTAGGAGAGGGAGAGGGAGAGGAGAGGGAGAGGAGGAGAGGGGAGGGGAGGTGGGCCTCCGGCGCTCTCACTGACCGAACGAAATGCAACAATACAAGCACTGTTACTTCACGTCGGTTTTCTATGAGAGGGGGGTACTACACCGGACGAGCCGACCCATTCATGCTGAAACCAGTAACAGTTTCAGTGTGGCTCTACCACCATAAAAATTATTCATTACCATAATATTTCGATTCATGGCCACAATATTTTTTTATGACAAATTAAGTAATGACAATGTTGATTATTGTTGTTCATTGTAAGTTTCATCAGTCTCGAACAGATGGCGCTTTAATATAGTTTGTTCACAGAAAACTGTAGGATCGACTGTTATAGATATCTCATAGATGGCGCCACACAAATACTTGAACACACTTTTAATTCAACATGTACTGAGCCACAGCAACGCGTGGCCCGGCCAGCTAGTGCTATTATATAGATTCAGTTCACCCCCTTCTTTCTTTTCTTAAACAAACCGACAAACAGACAAAACGTTAGGTAGTGGTTTCGAAAAACGCGTTAAAGGACCATTCATGTTATAATCAAAATAAAACTACCCACAATGGTTACAAAATCTAATTTTATTCAATAAAAAAACACTTCCAAATACCTCGTATCGACCAAACACTTCCAATACTAAAGTACATTATTATAAACTATGCAGAGTCATTGAACGTTATTTTGGTTTCTGGTTTTAATACTAAACATTATACTGGTGTTTATACCCTGGCGGAGTTGCAGCTTGATGATTAAATCAATCATTCCGACAGGTAGAATTACATCAAGACATGTGAAACGAATTTTACATTAATAAGTAACAGTCCAGCGTTACTGAATGTGTGTTATATTGTGCCTCTGAGAGCTAGGAGGATAAAGAGCTTGAAAAACACAAGGGCCTAGACAAAGGATCTTTAACGTTTTTAAAACAATTAATTTTATGTTAATTTATATATTAATTGCTTACCATAACTATTTTAAGTAAACATTTCAAAAGTTAAAAAGTAAACTGGTGTATTTTCACAACAATAAGATTCGTTTGTTTGAATGCAATAAAGTTCTTAGACCATCTAAGATCACGCTTCGACCCTTAAGAGCCGAACAACTATTATATGTAAGTAAGTAAGAATCCGGTGTGAGACTTGCAAAATAAGAAGTAAGTGAAACCATATAATAAGGCTAGCTATTTATATAGCGTACAAATACCTTGACTGACATAAAACATGACAAGAAATCTATACAATATGTATGATATTTTAACAAACGATGGAAGTTTAGATGTATCAGGGTTAAAAAATTATGTATACAAGATATAATTTGGGAAAATTGTCTCTTTCATGTAAGGATAATGTAATATTAATTAGAAAAAAAATATTACATCAAAAGACAATATTATTTAATTCTGTAAATTATTAGATTGCTCTCCTTGAATACATCTCTTAATAGTTATTTAGTCCTGATTTTTACACATACAGCATCAATATTCACAAAGAAAGCAATACTTTTTATAACATAATTTTATAAGAACAATAGATATATCCCACGCTTTCACCTGCGTTATTGCATTATCAGAATTACAAATAGCCTATATCAATACAGGATTTTGTAGTTTTTAATCAGTACAAGAATTTATAAACTTCAACAAAACAAAAATGTGATTTTTGAGATTATCTCCTACAAACTTTATCTTTGCACTACTAAGACAGAAAATATCAAATAACAATCTGTCAATAAACTTTGTTGGAAAAAGACAGACAGACATAAAACCGTAATATAAGTACACTGTACTTATAAAATGCACTTACTTTAATAATTGACAATATATCGTTAGAGTAACATACTCATGTACAATAAATAAATTATATGCTTTCTGACAAAAATATTTAAGTAGCCTATTATATTTTTCATACAAAACAGTATCATATCATATATTCAGATATCAGGCCAGTATATTTTTACTGTCATCCGTTCTTTCAGGTTGACTGTTGCCTATTGTATTTTTCATATCTAAATCTAATATATAAAATTATTGTGTAACAGTGTTTGTTGCCAAACTCCTCCGAAACGGCTGGACCGATTTTCATGAAATGTATGCATATTGGGTAGGTCTGAGAATCAGCCAACATCTATTTTTTATACCCCAAAATATTGTGACCCAACCTAAAAATTTTTTTTTTCGTCAAATTTTTACCCTCCTACTCCAGCCTCCATCTTTTTTTTCGCGATTTCAGTATTTTTGTATGAACAATATCCAAATGACGGTCGTTCGTATTTCAAACATAATGAAATCATTGATGTTGTTGAATGACAGATGGCGCTACGTCCACCTCACCGAAATTTCTTCTACATATGCGTAAGTCATTCACTAAACCAACTAGGTATTTGTTTGAGTGAGTTCCTGAATTGTTTGGTTTCACAATTGGAAACGGTAGGAGTCGATATAATGGGTTTCTAGGATTTTTAATATTGTTCGAGTTTGAAAATACAGTTGGAACCGGTAGGTAACCGACTACACGGAGACGAAGTTGCGCGGGTCAGCTTGTATACTATAAAAATCCAGCGTCATGATGTTTGTCCACAATGAACTCCTAAACTACTCAACCAATCTTCATGAAAGTTGGCATTTATATATAATTTGGTCTGACTTGAGAGGTAGGATAATATATATTACGATTAATGGTCTCAATATGTTTTAAATACTAATTAAATGATAGTTAATGTTATTACTATTAATTGTAAATTTCATTGGTGTCGAACAAATGGCACTTTAAATTAGTTTGTTAACAGAAAACTGTATAAAATAAACCAATGAAATAGATATTTCATAGATGGAGCAACGGTTTAATTTTGAATTTCAGTTTTAATAACTGGGTCACAGCAACGCGTGGCCGGTTCAACTAGAATATGAATAAATTAATAAATAAAATTGGTGAAAAATTAAGCAAATCTTACCAGAATCAAATTAAGGAAACCAAATATATTCTTTCGATATACACCAGCACAATATATTTCCAAACTGTACACTATAAAACTATTGAACACTTAGAAAATTTTCCATATGACTGATTATAAACGTAAAAAAAAACCGTCACACTACTCTCGGACACTAGTTAGGCTCTATATTGTTTTTTTAGACACTATCGTCACTTATTCGTCCACAGCTGGTTTAACTTCAGCTATATGAGAGATTTCTTCTTTCGATACATTTCCTACATTAAAAATTTCATTATTTGGAACATTAGATTCATTTTTCTTTTCATTTGAAGATTCTTTACTATCTTTTAATTCCATAATTCGATTATCTTCTACTGTTTTCTCATCTAAATTAATTGTAGCTGTTTTCGATGCATCGTCTGTTGTACTGGTTTTAATTTCAGTGGTTTTGTCATCTAATATTTGTTTCTCTTCATTAATTACCTCACATTTCGTTGCATCATCTGTTGTACCGGCTTTAATTTCATTGTTGCTATCAACTAATGTTTGTTTTTCGTCACTTAATACTTCACATTTTGTATTTTGAACGGATGTAGTTTGATTAACGTCATCAATCACTTCGTTCAGTGCTTCGAGATCATCACTACCAACTTCCAAATCACAAAGGTTTATGTTTGCATTATTGATCGCTTGTATGAGAGTTTCCAATGTTTTATCATCAACTTTGTCATCTACTATTTCATTATCAAGTTTATTTTCAGCAGTACTGGGTTTCTCCACTTCAGTCATCTCTTTAGCTGCATCAGATTCGGCATTAGTATCTGGTTTTTCTTGGTTCTTCTGTTTGTCCTTGTTCTTTTTCGATTTGGACTTCTTCGGCTTCTCCTGTTTGGGTGGTTCCTCGGTCGCGGTTTGTTGTTTGTTCGTCAGAACGTTGAGCTGACTTTGGAGATGGGCGAGACTTTGCCTAAGTTGAGCGCAGTTTGCAGCCATCGCATCAACCTAAAAAAAGACATCGTTTTTGAGGTATTAAGTAATTTAAAAAATCAGTTTTTTTCTAAATTTACGTGTTACATCTTAGGTCATATCGTCAATTAATATCAGGTGAAATTGTGATCAAAGGCTTAAAACATGTAAATAATAATAATAATAAATATTAAAAAGATATACGGCATATATATAACATAAAAGGATGTTGAAGCGAAAGCTTTATGTATCTAGACTTTAAACTCTTTATAACATAAAACACAACATTAAAAACTATAACAACGTTTTTTTCTTTTTTGTTATACAATTAACATATGTATATACCAGCTATGAAGATGATTTGATAACATCTATTATAATCCTCAGATGTTATATATATTCCACATAATATCTGCCATATAACAATTTTATTAACTTTATCACATAATCTTCAAAGCTGGTATAATACATATGTTAATCTTCTTCTTCTTTCCCTTATCCCACATAAGTAGGGTCGGTACAACATGTTTCCCATGTTGTGGTATATGATTTGGCTTAATTTTTACGATCGGCCGCCTGCCTGACATCAACCCTCCTTGGGATTATTTTGTTGTACCACTGTATGTATGATTACGAATAGTTACGAAGTCTGATGGGCTCTTTTAACCTTAAAATTTTTCGTTCCGGTTAAAAACGAAGTTCTTCCAGATTATGGTTTGCATGCTATATTGCCATTTTTTTTTCAGGATTCGTGGTTTCAGATTCTTCACAGTAATAATAATATAATATTAGATATAATAAACCATTATAAAAATACAAAATATGAAAACTATAATAGAAATATAGATGCAAATAAAATGACATGTTAATGTCATATACCAGATAATACATAATACAGATATATATTAATACATATGTTAATATATAATAAAAACAAAATTGTGTCATAGTTTTCAAAATAAATAATGTGATTTATGTTATAAGAGTTGAAAGTCTAGATAAATAAAGCTATCGTTGAACATCCTCTGAAGTTATTCATCTGCCATTCATGTTTAATATATCTATTTTATTATTTATAGATTTTAACTCTTTGACCACAATGTCAGCTGATATTAATAATTAATTAATTAATTAATAACAATGTGGTCATAGATGGTAACATGCAACCTAAATTTGAAAAACCAACTGCAATTATAGATTTTCAGCTTAAAAATTAATATTTAAAATAAATTTTTTTTGGCCATTCTGAACATACCCGTATGTTGGGACTCGCAAATAAAAACAACAATTTAATACAAAATGAAGTAAAAATAGTATTATAGTAATATAAAATTGTAATTTATCTATCCTTAAATATGAACACATATAATTACCAATAAATACCAAAATTTGTGTTCTGCACAACTATGCACAGCGCGGTCAAAGGTTTAGTGAAGACTAGAGTTATTTTGACAGGCATACCGCAATGTTCTCTATTGCTAAAGGCTCCAACTAATCACAGTATTGGAATTTACGTCAATCGATAGTGGCTCAATATATGAACGATGGTGATGTCTGGAATTGACTCATGTCTATGCATTCATTAAAAACGATTGTAACTTGTAATGTAATTTAAATATACCAGGTGAATGTTTAAAGGGGCAAGTCCTTCAATCGTGTAGTTCATGGTCACATTTAACATATAATATAATAATATCAAAACAAATATTAATAAACAATAAAAAGAACCTTAGTTAAAGTTTGTTCTAAAACTTTTAAAAGTATGGGAAAGATACTTTTAATCGTAAAAATCAGGCCTAGCTTCAATGTACAACTTTAAAGGGGCCTTTCTAAGGTTAATCATTACGTAACTGTCTTCTGATGAGAAAGAGATGAGAAAATGATGAAGTCCATTACCTTAGCATTGGAGGCTGGTACAGTGGCAGGTGGTGGTGGTGGCGCGGTTGGTATCGCTGGTGGGACCGGTAGTGGGGGACGTTCGATATTATTATCTTTCAGTGTACCCAACAACACTGTACGCTCGGCCTGTAAATTCAAATTCCTTATTACAAACAATAATATCTCTGATGAGATTAATATGTATATATATATAGGTTGAATGTGGACTGGGGAGACTAATGAGTGGCACAAAAAGGACTAGTAAAAAAAATGCCAGAGTTTATTTACGAGTATGCAACATTCTTGTGCCGGTTTTGAAGTGTTAGGATGTGTGATATATTTAGGAAACAATTAAAATGGGTACATGGATAACGTTGTTTCTTGGGTTGTGTGGTTATGACAATGATATTTTAACTAAAAAGCTGTAGATATGTTACCTACATGATATTTTGACAAAACAAATGGCATGATAACGCACACATAAGTAAAGTAATATTGTAACGCTACACTGTCTTAGATAAAATTTGGAAGTAAGATGGCATATTCTCAGTATCATTGGTGAAAATGAAATAGTTATATGGTGCTCAGATACGGGCGGATTGACAGTCGTCAAAAATAAGCTAACTAGCCATGTTTTAACAAGGAACTCATAGCGCTTATGATGATCAACAAGCCTCCAACCTTCAAAACTTCCCAATTACACACTCAGTACTATATACAATTATACAATAACCCCGAGGTTGTAAGGCAAGTGATTATTGGAGTCACTGAACATATTGGAGTGTGTTGTATATCAGTTTCATTACGGTCGGTCGCTACCCCGAATTGTATTTATTGAGAAATATTAATGTAAGCTGTTGAACCTATGGTACCTCTTTTCAATCTATGCATATAATAAGAATGTATGTGAATGTGAATGTGAAAAAAAAATTGTATAGGTGTCTTGGTATAAGTAATAAAATACATTTCAATATTTTTTATAGATGCCTGTCTGTCTGTTTGTTGGACCACGTATCACTGCTAAAGTACTGCGTTCACGATAAAATCTAACCAAGAAAATCATAAAGCATATCCTCGAATAACATTTAGTTTTAGTTTCATTAAAATTGGTTTACTATATCAAAAGTTATTGTAATTTTAAAGACGGCGCGACTTAAGTACGAGATACAAGTAGATAAGTAAATGGACTTATACGATCAGATGATTTTATTAGTCACTTCATAAAAAAAATTACGTTCCACGCTGATGGAATAGAGTCGTGGGCACAGCTATTGTTTTAATAAAGTTGATCATTTCAGAGACAACAACGAGAATTTTAACTAAATATCAACTTCTGTAACCCGTACCAGCTCACCAGTGTACGTTGTTACACTTTCGCCACAGTGGGCACTTTTGTAGATTGTTTTATTCAGAGTAATACATGACTAAGAACAATATGATAGCTCATAAAGAGCGGGTAAGGAATAGAATTTTAACAACAAAAAAAGGAAATTGGTTTGTACGTAGTTAATTCATAAACTAATGTATAACAGTCACTAGCTGTTCATAAATAAATATCAATTATATGTACCTGTAAGGTCCTACAGAGTCCCTGCATGTGAGCGAGCTGCCTCGCAACGTTGGACGCTTTCTCTTCACTGGCCTGTCTCTCTCCACACATCTCTATGAGGGCTGTTTGTGACGTCTCCCATCTCTTCTTCCACGATAGTGACTCCTTCTCCAGCTTCTTTATCTTCTTTGACATCTGCAAATATAACAAATTCATCCAGAAAATTGCTACAAGAATATTAAAACATTAAATTAGCTAAAGAAGGCAAGTCTAAACAATATCATTTAAAGAATAACTGTATTAAAGTCATAAAGAATATAGAATTTATGATTTAGTGGATAAATTGTGCATTCAATACTAATGACCTACTATTGACTAGCTACTATTGACCCATACTAAATTACTATTGGCTCGTGGTGGATATCCAATAATAACAATACTTGACTATTGGCTATCTACTTTTGACGGGTTGCTTTAAAAAAACTAAATTTTTAACTACTAATACTATGATATAGGAGTTTTTGGTGGGATTTTAGTCTGGCATGTATTGGAATCTATATTTTATCTTGTGTTACTTGACTGTATATTGTGTAAAAATGGTGGTGTTTTATGTAATATAGTTTGTTCATTTTGAATTCACGTGAATGGAAAATAATAACCCGGAGCATCAATTCTGAGATGCCACAAAAATTCCCTGGAAAGTTGTAACAAGGGGACCACCATCTTGTTGGATCATTAACATTGACATTAAAATGATAGCACGACACTACCTTGTAATAATATTACCTATATATATTACTTAAAAATGGCAGTAATAATCTAAAAGAGTGGTTGCCAGAAATAAAGTTAAAAAATACTATGATATACAATTTCTTAAGTAAACACAGCATGCAGAAAACTAATACATTTTGTTCTAAAATGTAAACTAAGTTTAAAATATTTAAAAAATGCAAATACTTCGTTAAATATTTTAATTTTATGACAAATATATCTAAGTTTTTGTATTTATTATCTTTACTTATATACTGGACAATTTGTACCTAATATAATAAATAATTCCGAAAAAAAAAAATGAAATCCTTAATTCATCACAGATTAAGTATATATGACATAGATTAATCATAACGCAAACCTATGTATTATACAAGGTGATAAATATATACAACTTGATCAATATAGAATGAATTACCAATTCCATTTGTTCTTTGAAACCTCCATAGAACTGGTTACTCTTCACCAAAGCGCTCTGGAACTCATTGTATTTATCCGTATATATAGCTAACTGGCTTCTCAGATCTAAAACAAAGCAAGGCAATTAATCAATTACAGTTATTCAAATTGTGTAATGAAAATCTTAGGAGTCATCTATCATGTCACATGACGAAGAATGTCACATGGGAAGGAACGAAATCAAAAAAACGTGACATCTGTTGACATGAAGAGAGGGAAGTAAGCTTTTTGAAGTCCTATAAAGAATTAATAAGAAGTTTATTATTCATTTTATTTGTTACATTTTGTAACAGAGAAGTTAAGGAGTAATAGGTTAGCACGGTATGGGCATGTTATGAGGAGAGATGAAGACCACGTACCTAGAAGCTTTGAGTATGACGGTCGATGGATATAAGAGTAGAGGAAGACCGAAAAAAGGATTGATGGATTGTGTGAAAAATGATGTGTGTAAAAGGTGTGATGACTGAGATGACATCTGATAGGCGAGCGTGGAAAAGGGAAACATGCTGTGCCGACCCTACTTAGGTGGGATAAGGGTAAGAAGATGATGATTGCATACGTTAGTTAACTTTGCCTTTTGTTAGTTTTTGTTCACTATTTCAGGAAATCAGTGGTTTCTTATAAAACAGTTAAGATATAAATTCCAACCAATTACATTTTCTTGATACATCTGCAATCAATCCTCAAATAACTAAAATTTATTTGGTCCAAAATACACAGAATAATATACCCTTATCACTTTTTTTGTCGTTATTAGCGGGAGTCGATCGACAATCGACAATCCTGCATCGCATATACTTGCAAGTTTTCAGTCTAACAATCCTAATTTAACATTATTCAGATGGATCGCCACCAGTTCAATATCGAGGATCCCTGCCATATTGTATAATAAGGCCTCAATGAAGCCGCCATGACAAGCGATACGGAGGTGACACAGGCAAAAAAAAATTAAATGACATTGATCATGACTTTATACTAGAGAATCTGAAAAAAATTCTAGCATTGACAGTGTATGTACTTACTGTCTTCCGTGCCTTGTAGTTCAATGATTTTCGCTCTGTACTGAGCCATCGTGACCTTGATGTGTTCCAGCTCAGCCAGCAGCCTCTCCTTCTCCGCCTGGTGTTCAAGGCTTGCCTTCTGCAGCTTAGCATCAGAGAGCTCGGACTCCAGAGCCATCTGTTTCGCCATTTTATCTACCTATCGACAATTAATCAAGATTACCACTGCTATTGATTCACATAACTTCACAGCTTTAAAGTCTTTCTATCGAAATCCGATCTACAATAGTTAACAGATAAGTGAAATAATTTTAACACACATAATTACGATTTTTGACATGATTAATATAATAAACGAAAGCAGGAAATAGGTGTGGACCGAGTCGGCAAAATAAAAAAAAATCGTTCTGTATTTCATTATATTATTAGTTTAGTTTAGCTTAGCAAGTTTCGCATCCAAGGCAACAACCCAAGCCCAGGGCTCGAGCACTATGGCACTCGCTTGCTGTGTAGACCTCCCAAGACAATAGTGTTAGGCAGTTTGAAAAAAAAACACTATATAAATAATGATTTTGTGCATGGGGTACCTTTAAAAAAGTCCCTTATTGCTTATATTTATACCCACAACGTAGGAATTATTAATACAGTAGAACATTTGGATATAATAATAATTAAGCTTACCTGTTCCTCTCTCAATTGGTACTGCTGGACAACACTCTTGAACTTCTCACTCATACTTATGTTGTCATCTCTTAACTGAGCGTTCTTTTCATTGTTCTGTTGGAGTAATGTTGTGATTTCAGAAA
>MU159221.1:101879-139490 GCA_015888305.1 Antheraea pernyi | reverse complement strand
TTTGGCCTGTGTTTCTTTGCGACGCTCTTCCTCTTCTCGTAACTTGAGTAGTGACTCTTCCTGTAAATAATACAAACAGGTGAATACTAAAAATGTATTTATTTAATCATATAGCTAATACAGTATCCATCATTTATTATCATTAATAGATTAATTACTCTATTTGTCCCTGCAAGGTATAATGTATGTGGAACAATGCAGTAGCCAAACTTTGTTACTCTTCAGCATAGCATAGCTGGGAGCATGTGCAGGTGAAATCAGAGGTACACTTCCTGTTACTAGTGACACCAGCTTAGTAGTCCGGTGAAGCTTTTAAGACCTTGCTAGGTCAATAGCGTAGTCAGTTCGAGAAAAAAAAAAAAAAGTAAAAGTGACACCAGCAAATACTAAAAATGAAGAGTAATAGTAATAGAAGGATTACAATCTACACAGTTCAATATGGTCTGGGCATAGCAATACATCATCATCTCTTGTCTGGATGAATAGTTTGTAAATAAAATGGAACAATCAAGTATAACTTTTTTAATTATCTGCATTAGCTGCATTCTAACATTTTCATTTTTAATAAATTTAGTTACCCTCCCAGGCTTTGAACAGGTGTACTCATAAATAAAATGAGTGCATAGCTTCCTTTTTATATGACCTTCACTTATTATCAGTTCCACTAAAACAACAAGTAATACTTAAAAAATAAGTAGATCTACATATTGACATTCTTGAAAAAATTTGATCAAATCTTCCCTTTATAGTACAATCATGTAATGTAATAAAATGACCACTGACATCAATTATGTCAATATTTTTAATATAAAATGGATTCTGGATGGGGATTCTGTTCAAGTGTGAAACATCAGCGGTGTTATTACAAAAAAGTTAAATACATATTGAACCCCGGTTTTAAAAAGGTCTCATATTAAATGCACCGCGGTCGCTGAATGTCCGCCATTTTGCTCTTTTGTCTCGCTTTGGTTAGGTTAGGTTAGACTTGTGAAAAAGGATAACGTGAACTTGCCTCGGGCGATCGCGGTGCATTTATTAGGAAACTTTTTTAAACCAAGTATTTAATACGTATTTAACTTTTTTGTAATAACAGGGCAGATGTTTAATGCATGGAACAATCAGTGGCAGATGGTGGTTGAAATGAACTTCAAATCTTTTGTTAACCTATTATCATTATAGTTGATCCTAATCTACATGACACTGGCAGAATTGTGGAATTCTCCACAGAGTCTAAAGACTAAATAAAAAAAACTATAATAATAAAATAACCTTCCTTCATTCCTTCTACCTCACTCACTCACACATATTTTTATATGAAAATCTTTAACTCAAATTTTTCACTTTTCTGTATGATTTTTCAAACAATTTCTCTCATATGAACCTTGTCCTGACAACTATAAACACAACAAAAAAATATTAACCATTATTTGGTATTGAGCTATTCTGAAGTGCTGAGCTTACATATATTTATCAATTGACTTTTATTTATTTCAATATTATTTCATATAAAGTTAAGTTGACTTGAACAAAAATATTTTTTATGACACGAGGTCTTTGGAGACGAAACAGCCGTGAAGAGGCACTGTTGCAAGTTGGCATGAAAGCGATGATCGCCGTTGCTATTTATCACAGACAGTTATCATTATTTGAACCATACTGTGCTTTACAGCATAGTCATTTTGCCGAATCAGTTAAAAAAAGCACTTATAATTCATATTATATATTAAGTTTTTTTTTAATGTCTTCAGTAATTCTGTTTCTTGATTATATCATTTTATGAATGACTTCAGTGTAAGAGGAAATAGATCAATTGTCATTAAACATTTAATAACATAATGATATTATTATTTTCAATAAGGAACCCTTACACTTTAATAAGTAGTAACTGATTAATCTAACACTTCACACCAAAACTGTTAAAAAAATTTATACACTGTGTTTAGTGATTTTTGTAGGACTAAAGTGTATCTTAACTTTATTATATTTCTATAACATAGTAATACATTTTATTTCAGATATTATTATGCCTATAAAACATGTTAGTATATTATAGTCTAGAATATATTTAACATATTTCTATATAAGGCTTTTAACGACTCTATGTCACAATTCAAACATATTAATTGCTTAAGGGTGTATATGCACTGAATTTCCTAATCACTTCACACTTGCATTTCCTACTTAACAAAATAAGTCATAAGTCACAAAACAATAGGTTTTCAATGAAACCATGGACCAGGAGGATCTTCCTCATGAATCTTTTTGGCCCCTCTGAATCTAGCCTTAAGTTTTGACTTGTGCAATTGTAAAGTATTAAACAAAGTTAAAACATTATTATTACAGAAGTTTCAAGTTGGCATTTATTCATTTTGAAGTTCTCTATGTTATACATATAATGTAAAAAAGTGCGTGCGTACAATGTACACATGTCAGAAGTGAAACTTCTTTGGCGAACTAATTTATAAGTCTTGTTTATATTTATACAAATCTAAAACTTTACATTTCCGAGACTTGAAAAATAGATGAAAAATCTGCATTTACTGCAAATGACGTCACTTCTGTTGCATACCTGCGTGACATTACATCTGTAAAAATGTGACCCTCATGCGCCTTAAGAAGCTTCACTTCAATAATACATATTTGTATTCTATGCATTTATATTCTATAATTATTGACAAGTCCTTGTACTGTCAAATAGAATTACCTTTATAGCTCGATTCTGCTTCTGTAACTCTCTGCATAGGTTTTCTAACTTAGATTTAACAAGCACACTTTTATTATATTCCAATTGCAGCTGCTCCTTCTCTTTCGAGATCAATGCGTATCGTTTATCAGATTGCTTTATGTAGAACTGCATTTTTTTATTGTCATCACCTAGTTGTACATATTTTTTACATAGTAATGAAACTTTCTCTTCCAAAGGGACTGAATTGAGGCTTTTCATGAACTGTTCGATGCTTTTGTCATCTTTTTTATTTTTGTCATCCTTTCTAGACTTCTTTGATGTATCTTGAGGTTGAGGTGGTGGTGTTTTCTCCTGTAATATGTAAAAATCTTATTCAATAAAATGATCTCAGGAAAATATACCTTTTCAAACTGATATTTTCAGTTACTAATAACCAGACCTTTTGTTTGTCACTTCTTTTTTAGGGACAGCAAATTTTCGAAAATTGTAAGTCCTCATTTTTTTTCCTGCCTCTACTACAGAGACAAACTACTGTGCAACGCAGTTACTGTTCAAGAAAGATAAATTATATTTTGTATTTGGATAACTTTGACCTATTAAAAACTCAACCAATATTTTTTATCTCTTATTCATATAAATGCACATTGGGTGTTTGTTTATTTATTTATTTACAAATGTGGATAATGCAACAGTCAACAGTGTAAAAGACACTGAGTTTTAAATGAAAGAAAATTGGTAGGATTTTTTAAATTGAATATGCCATTAAACAAAATATTATGTGAGATTACAGTTGGTGCAAAACTTTAAAAGCAAAATATTAAAAACTTGGATGTACATTATACTGCACACTCAGCTTCTAGGTGATTATTTTTTTCAAGCTTGCGCCTGAATCCTACTTCTGACTTTGTCTGATATACTATACATTTGTTCTTACGTCACTCAAATGGCTTTGATTTACCTGTTTACAATTAAATACTCTAATTCATAATGTAAAAACTAGAAAATAGGACCGATTTGCTTAGCAATATGCAATTTCATGTGGTAATTATCAAAATAAACACTAACCAAACACTTTTCGGATGTACCATTCATTGTGTAATTTATAAGCCATCAATCATTATAATTAATCAGGATTATTAGAAATTTTGGTTCAATATATACAAAAATATAATGAATACCTCATATATTCAAATTTTATCTATTCATTACTAAGTATTTTTAATTACATGTTAATGTTAAGTTATATTTTCTCCACTTCTTTTATATTTGCACTATTTCCGATAAATATTAATCATAACAACAAAACCGCTGGTTAGCTGGAAGAAAACACCTTGTGGCATTAAGATGTCTGATGTAACTAAAATGTACATAAAGTATTTATTATTAAATGTCCAAAGTAGACATTAAAATTATAAATATATTTAGAACTATGTACACACAGTATGTTTTATTACCATCGAAGCTATAATTAATCTGTGAATAGGTTAGGACCAGGTGTATCATGGACCATTCGGCATCGAATTGTCATGGACCATAAAAGAACAAACCACGAGAAACGTGGTACAGAAATATCATAAACATTTAGGATTTTGGCAAAGTTCCAATTAAGTTCCAGGTTATCATTCTTACCTATTTCAGACAAGATTCATCTGATAAATTGACATGAACTAATCTTATACAAGTTATATATCGTAGATTAAATTATAAAAGAAATCTTAATAGTAAATAATACGATTATTTTCCATAAAATCACAAAATGTTTTATCCTAGCGATACCCGATAGCTTTTCTATTTATAAATTATATTGAACATTGAATAATTAAAACTCACAGTTATGCTATTATCAGGTAGCACATTTGCCGTGATATCTTTAGGTGTTTCTTCAGCAGGACCTTCCATTTTTTATAATTGTATTCTCTTGAAATTTCCCAAACAATGCGAAATGAGACGCACAGATAATATTACCAGGTCCAATTTAAAAATATATGTTGAAAACTACAGGTTATCAGTAGTTTTAAGAAATCCAGTAGTCGGGTGAAACTGTAAAGGAATGTCAGGTCAAAACCGTTAGTTCATAAAAAATAATTGATATATTGTATACTTTTCTTGACCGTCCTGAATTTAATTATGCAGAACACAAATTTATGTATAAATACAATACATATTATTTTATATGTATAATATCGATGCAACTTAAGTATAAATAAATGCAAATGTTGTAATCATATAGTGATATTTGAAATCTGTTTTATATTAAATACTTGACTATACCACGTGCCTGCATTTACGGGTATATTCAGAGCGGCCAAAAAGATTGACGAGGACTCTGTAATATTTAAGATTGGTAGTTTTTCAAATTCCAATATATTAATAAATACGTAAAATACATACACACTTTAACACCGACCTTATTGATATTGGTATATCATAGTACTTAATTATTATTTTATTTATTCATAAGACAACTAGGATCAATTACATAAATATGAACAATATAATAAAAAAATACTGGCAGTTTAGTTAAAATTATAAAAAATTACCGTTCGGGTTCCAGATTAAAATTTAAGTCTCAAAATAGTAGATTTTATGTTTTCAAAACTATCCTTTGATCCTTGAATCATAAAGTCTACATTATTTTGTATGGAAGCTTAATTAAAGTATGACTATATCGACGTTGCAACAAAAATGAAATTACAAAAACCACGTTATCACAATATCACAGCATTATAAAAACATCGATATACAGTGCTTCAGGAAAGGACTTACATGTACATATCTATCAGTGTTTTTATTATACTGTTGGAAATGTTGCGAAGCTCACTTAGAATGGATGCTGCTCTATAAAAGACCAGCATAATTTAAATACTAGAAACATCAACAAATTGGTCATTCCATGCTTCTGGCTCATTACCGGTGGTAGCTTTGACGTTCATTAGCGCCTTCTCAGGACCTAAATTAAATAAAGGATATTTTGATTTGATTTTGATCTATTAGGAATGATCGCATAAAAGTCATCAATCCGATCATATGCAAAAATCCCAGAAGCGCTACAGAATCGTGGCAAGAATAATGATATTGAAAGAGAACGTAGAGCGTTCGCAGTTAGAGGAAATATGTTGATCTGTAGATTTGCTTGTTGTAGTGGTAAAGTAGAAATCTATTTATTCAAAACATTTTACCAATGTTTCTATACGAGCAGCTTATGGGTTACCTATATTCAAACGATTATCAACCTTTCGCGTGTTCAATACAATGATACCTCTATATATTACTGTTACTGTATTATCTAGCGGTCTGCTTAAGAGTTGAAATGACAATTTCGGTTGATAGTCTTGGTTGAAAACCGAATTGAACGTCGCGCAAATTAATATATCTATTTAGCTGTATATCTAAAAAACATCAAATACTTACGCAATTGTAGTAACTAGTGAAATCGATCTATAATTATTTATATCAGATATATCACCTGTTTTATTTTTAATGATAGAGACTACCACAGTTTTAACTAGATCCCGCAGCAAATAACAATGCGTTATACTTAGATTATATAACATGCAAAGTATTCATATGATAATTTTTACCTTACATGTGTCTAACGACATCTGAAAAACCAGTCCGTTAGTGGTATCCGCCGCAGAATACGAACCCGTACCAAACGCTGCGCGTTGTAAAAGACGTCCGCGACATATTTTTACCGACCCTCCCGATAAAATAACGGCAGTGAACGATCAGTACCAGCCTGCCTCTCTAAACAGAGCGTGCTCACGCCCACGCCCGCGTAATCACAGATCACGCCGCCGTGGTCTGGGGGTAAATTTCGCTCCCGCACACCAGACTAGGCCCCCCTCGGCAGCAGCTCAAGCCTAGGTCCGTTCCCTCGGCGTGGAGCCCTTGAGTACGCTGCTCGCGCGATAGAGTTACACAAAATCTTACATCATTGCGACAACATTACTCATATCACCTCCACACACGTGCACGCATACACGCTTACACATGCAGGTGGCAGGGATTTATTTTTTCCCTTATCAAACTGAAATAGTTTAGAATATTATCCGATACGAAATATATATAGGAGTTGTTGAGGTATGTATGCTTGGTAGACATATATGTTTCAACAACTCATATATGTATGAATAGTTAGCTTAGCTTAGGTTAGCTCAGATAGGTCGCGAATTGTATGTATCAGGCAACAGCCAAAGCCGAGGTGTGCCGCGCACCCTTGAGCTAGTTGTCAGGGTAAAATCGGCTGAGTGCCTTAAGCGCTCGCCTTAGTAGTCCGGTGAAGCTGTTAAGACCTTGCTTGGTCAATAGCGTAGTAAGTTCGACAAAAAAAAAATCTGAAAAACTTATCTTATATAATCAAATTATTTTTAACAAACAGAAAAACACTACGTACAAAAAGATAATTAAAATTCTCATATATTATGCTTTCTAAACCATTTGTTAAACTACTTTAATAAGGGATTCATAATAAAAAGTATAGAGTAGCAGTTATATAAAAAACTAGCGTTCCGGGCGGAATTTCTTCTACATTGATAATAAAAAAGATCCAGGAATTCAACCGCAGCGTCACCTATCGGGTCCAATCTGAGTCTCTTTTGAATCCACCTGAACATTCACAACAAATTTCATTAAAGTCTGTCCAGCCGTTTAGGAGTTCAGTCACATACACGTGTATAAAGGAATTATATATATAAAGATATTAATTGATAAAATTATATCATAGAATTTACTAACAGACAATTTTCAATAATAAATTATAAACCTAAATTAAAAATGAAGAATTTACTGATTATGATGACCTGGTAACATTACAAACAAAACTGCCGAGATATTTACCACTGGTCGCAGAGACCAGAGACAAAGACGAGACAAAAAACTAAGTATTAATCATAAATACCATTAGAAAAAAAAAAAAATACCATTACCAATAATCGACTACATACTGTTACGTTCATATATTTGTAAGAACCTTATATTATTGTAGCGAAATACAAATGATGTAAAAAAATGGTACATGTAATATTTCACCGGGTGGTGCGATTCAACTATTACTATTATATACTTAGTTCAGCTTTGACGTTCGACATGTTGAGACTCAATGATTTTTAATTACTGTGGACCATATAGAAAGGAGTTCAATTAATGAGTAGTATTCCTATTTATATATATTGTAACTGTCGTGTATATGTACTGTGTAATATTAATAGATCTTTTTTAAGATATTAGGGATAAATACAATTTTTGTCCCAAGAATATAAGTAAATATGTATATAATGATAATTATTTATACGGGTATTACTCATTTATTAGTAATTTATTAATATTTTATTATTAAAAAATATTTGTAATTTAATAGAAATAATTGCTATTAGGGAACAATAAACTGCCCATATTAATGCTAAACGGATATTGTGGTAAAAATTATGAGATATTGTCAATTTTTCCTCTGGTTTCGGAGAAGTCAATACAACTAAGTATTTCAATTGCCTATTTGAAACACAAGACACCTATTTATTTCGCTATTTGGTTACATTTTAAAAAAAGCTACATCATAATTTATAAAAGAAAGAAAAATTTATATAATTAGCACATTTTTATTCATATCTTTCATACTTTTTATTATATAATTGAAAAGTATAGATTAGTTTAACATCGATAAAATTAGTCGAGTGTAACGACAGCTAACTTAAACATAGACTTCCCTAGCATAATCTCGATTCCGTCAAAAAGAAGGCAAGCGGTGTGAGGTGAGTAATCTTTTCTTTGATAAAAAATATGAATATTTCTTTATAAGCTATTTCTTATCGTTAACGGCTTGTTATTGTTTCGTGTTTATTTTCATTTTCGGAGACATATTTAGAGAGTTGTAATAATTTTTCTGAAAATCTTTATGCCGGTTGAAAAATACGTTCGACGTAAGCCGTTACTTTTTAAGATTTTTCCAAAGGTCAATGAGCTTCGATGTCGTATAACGAGACACCCTTGCTGGTCAGAGGCGCGTGGATTGTATGTACTACATCTTACATATAGGACGTCTTAAAATCGTTTTTTTCCGGATTAAAACCTCATTTTGACAAATTGTAACCGGCACAAAGAACAACCGTTAGTTACCGCATGAACGGATTGATGATTTTCAAGGCACTTTGAGTACGATAGTTTCATTATTTTTACAGTTATAGTCTTAAGTGAAGCGTAATTACCTGTGGTTGACGTATTTTAGTTATTTTTTTGCTAGTTCTAGTCTGGCCTACATTTCTCATTGTGAAAAAATGAATGACTTTTTTTTTCCTTGTCCGGCACTAGTTTCTAAAAATAAATTCAGTATGAACATGTGTACTGTGACGTTACTATTAAGTTATATAAGGCCTTGTAAAGCCTACATTTATGGTAATATGGTTTTGTCCATTGTCTTAGTCAAAGTCTGCTTCATATGTATGAGGACAAATTTGCAAACAAACTGACATTGTAATGGTTACATATGTTATCATCCAACAGAGCTATTTATAGAGACAACCAGACATGGTCATTAATTTTCCATATATAGGCTGCTATCAAGTATAAAACAACCAGATTTATGGGAGTAATGATTTATTAACTCTCAAACAGTTCATGTTGAAACATAAATAATACCTATTACTGTTTCAATGAGATATATTGTAACAAAAATATTTTTAATCTATATTTGAGTCATTACTTCTAAAAATGAGCTAAATCTAACTTTAATTGTTCATATACAGTGTAAACTCTTTGTAATGTTCATTATAATGAAAAACTTTCTACAATGTAGCAATTAGTTCAGTTTGGTTGGGTTACACACAAAACCATTTATTTTTCTTCTCTATGCTGCATATAATGAAAAAAAATGCCCGGTCCCTTGAAATTCATTATAAAGAGTTTACACTGTAACATGCTAATTTTTTTTAAAATGTCCAGTTTTTATACACCATGAATGAAGACTAAGGTTTTGAGTTTTATTATGATCTTCATATGTTATATCTAGATATTAATATGTGAAGCATAAACTTTGTATCCCTTTTTAACGGAATTGGGCTAATGGATGAACGTGAAATTTGGCATAGTTAAAGTTTATATGGAGGAGAAGTGCAGAAACCTATTTATTTTATATAAAATGCATTAGAAGTACATTAAATTAATTAAAATATGCATTACTCAAACTAATGCTTCAATTTTACACAACATATACATGCATGTAAATAAAAAAGACATTTTGACATCTGTCAATAAAAGACTTCAAAAAAGGTTGTGAAGGAGGTTGCTATGCTCAACTGTATGTATTATTTTACTCTTACGTTTCAAACACCCTTTTTCATTCTACATTCAACAATGATATTACAATATACAAATATTTATCCCTTTAAAAAATCAATGAACTATGGTCAAATGTCGACCACTGGGCGCCCACTATTTTAATAACTTTGAATATCTTTAAATATAATGTAAAATATTAGGAACAATTAAGTTTTGATTTAGCTTGTTTTTAATTTTAACAACACATTCATTGTAGTTTGAATGTACAAGAAAACCCCCAGAAGTACTTATTTGATTTAGAAAATTCTTCTTTGTAAATGGTTACATTATCCCTGGTAACATATAACAATATGTTGATTTTATTGGTATTATGTTATAACTATACTGTAATAAACATAAAGTCATAGGACATTGTTAGTATCTCTCAAATTTGGATATATAAAGTATTCAGTGCAAAATACTACATTTTTTAGAGTTATAGAGAATTATTACTGATAAATTTATATTAATAGACACAAACAGATATATTTTCCTCTATATGTAACCTAATGTCCTCCTGGTATCTATACATATATTAATTAAGGCTTTGGAACTCCCAAATGTGTACAGGATAATTGGAATTACTGTTTGTCATCATTATCACTGGCCAATATTTGATTACACTCATACTATTTACCTCATAGTTATATTAGTTTATTTTTAATTTCATTTACATAAAAGCTTGGCCAAGGTTATTTGAGAAAAAATAGAAGAATTGTTGAATGGAATTTTTGGTCGGTATCTTTGTATATCATGTAGTGACTATTAATTTTTATTCATAACTAGCTGTGCCTGCAATCCTTCTGCATGGATCTTAATATAAAAACAGTGATTAATCATCTGAATATATATAGTCCATTTATTTGTCTACTTTTCTTTCATATTTTCACATTATGTTGCATCGTCATTAAAATTACAATAACTTTTGATAGAGTGCATTTTCTTCTGGCTGTAGTGGTATTTTTATAAAACATGTAAGTTATTGTAGGTGGTGCATATATAGAGGAAACAAAAGTAAAATAAACCAACCAAAAAAAATTGTAAATGCTGCCTTTTAATCTTGTCAGTCACAAGTTAAATCCTGTTTCCATGACCAAACATTGCGGACCAGCCAAAAGTAAACTTTTGATGCACTTTTATTTAACAAACGGGCAAAAATTCAACATTAGACATTGGATAAATTTTTAGTAAAGTTACTTGTGAAAAATGAGTTAATATGTAAAAACCTATTGAAAATTTTCACTGTTCTTATATTTATATATTATAGCTATAGCTTCAACTATCCTTTTAAATTGTTTTTGTTTTATTGATAGAGTGGTTCTATTATTATTATTATTGGCATAGATTACACTAAAATCACTAATCAATATGAAACAGATAATATTTATAAAATACTTAACCTAAGCATAACCTACATTGATAGTCATAAACATATCAGTAAAATTATATAAATAGGTTTTAATAATTTATCAGATACTCCATCCCTTTCTAATTACAAGGAGCCTGTTATGTTGTTCTCTCTTTGCAGTTATACAGAGTTTAGATAAGAATATAATATTGATAGGTTTGGATGACATAACAACTTCTTTTAAAAACATCTTAATTGTTTATTAAACATT
This sequence comes from Antheraea pernyi, assembly GCA_015888305.1. NCBI lineage: Eukaryota > Metazoa > Arthropoda > Insecta > Lepidoptera > Saturniidae > Antheraea > Antheraea pernyi. The sequence goes on along the minus strand of MU159221.1, from coordinate 127,874 downwards.
CATTATAATCTATGTTATAGTTGGTTTTATGAGACAATTTTATAAACATTTGGAGTGTTTGTTCTCATTGGACTTTTATTAAACTTTGAGTTGAACTGTTCATTTGGTATTCCTTTTTATAGTATAATTTACATAATCAAATAGTTTAGCTGTTCTTGCTGTCATTACAAGCTGAATAATATCCAAAATATATGGGAAAGAAGGATTCTGTACATTTATATTATACTAGCAATCCTCTGCGATTTTGTCTGCGTTTGTATCATTATAAAAGATGATAAAATACATTACTTTCATGTAACTATGGGGTTTATGCAGCGCAATTCGAAATAGTGGTCAGATTTTTTCAACTTACTTTGTTCAATGCCTATATAAAGTCTTTATGGTATCTTAATGTGTAGCATATATTACTCTTAAGCTTTATCGAAATCCGTTCAGTAGTTTTTGTATAAAACATCCATTCGTTCTTACAAACTTACTCATTTATAATTTTAATAAGATTCTAAGTGCAGTTTTATGTTCATGTAAAAGCCACTGTCTTTTAGTTTTTTTTTAAATACAATTTCAGGAAAACATTAATGATTTACAAAATCACAATTTAAATTAAGAAATGACATACATGCTCATGACATTGCAAACTCTCTTTCTTTCTATAACAGCTATTATCGAGCCAAATAACACAAGATTATGGATAAAATATACATAACATTCCAAGATCACGCCAAAAACGTTGCAAACTCGAATCTATTCTTTTTTAAGTTGTGTTTATACTTTTCATACAAAAAGTGTTGTGAGTGTTGCACTAAAAATGTTAATAGCTCTTATAGAAGGAATATAGATTTTCTACACCATTTTATTTATTCCATTATTTAGTTTTTAAACACATTGTACTCTTTGAAGCTCTAATAGAACTTGGAAAACAATAATTTACTTAAAAATTCAACCTGATTACCATAATTATGCTCTAATAAGGCAACCGTGAAGCATGCACGCTAATAAACTGTTGTACGAGTTTGTGTTAGTTTTTATATTGATATAAGACTCACGAGGGCCGTAAATAGAAAACTTTGTCTTTGAGTTAATTGCTTGTAGTAATTAGAAGATGTAATGTAAATATGTATTCCAAACCCGTTAGTTATTTCAAAGATTTTTTCACTAGTCTATTCTATATACCGTACTAGCGACTGGCTCCGGCTTCATATAGGCGCTTTAGATGGCCTAATATGTATTTCAGTTATAGTCTAGGTCTATTTCATGGTGTTTTGATGTATACAGCTCATTAAACAGACGCTATATAGAGGTCCGGACGAATTTTTTTTACTCGTACTTTTAAATCTGTGATAACTTTTATGATCTTTATCGAAATGCTGCAAAGGGGAATTTTAATCTACATTAAATGTATAACATAAATAAAAAAAGATAATTAAATGTGGATTGATATCATATTGATCTAAATACCGTCGGAAATGATTAATTACTTTGAAAATATTATAGTGGAGGTTACTTTGCGCTTCCGCCTGGAATGGACTACAAAAGCGTTTGATTTTATTTGTCCGAATGTACCTGAAAAAGTTACACCTGAAACTAGTAATAAAGAGAGAGCGAAATAAAAGTAACTAAAACAATAAAAAGAATTCAAAAAGTATTCATTAATTGATTTGATCTTTTTATTGTTTTATGTATTTTTATATTACAAGTTTCTTGCGATGATTTTAATACTTTAACAAGGTTTTAGAACTTTCCAGGGAGTTTTTGTGGCAAGTAGGATTACATGCTCCGTGGTATTATTTCCCATCAACTATATTATGTAACACACTACCAATATTACAAAATATTTAGTCAAATAGCTCAAGATTATTAATAAAATATAAAATCCACTACATGATATTCCAAGATCTCGCCAAAAAGTCACTAAAAAGTATTTATCCCATATATCGGAAAGTACAAGAGTGTTTTTGGTCGGTGCATAAAATTGCAATTGATTTTAGTGCAACCTGCAGACAGATGTGGTGTGCATGTTGGCAACATTCGACAGGGTGATTTCTATACAATGTACATTCCTTTAACCATACTTTGAAATGTGAGGCCGTTGCGTGACATGATCGAGCTTTTTTTTTCGTTATTGTATCACTATTCGTTGCAAACGTCATGCGATTTGACAATAAAAATTTATTAAAATTTGTTGTGAAATGTGATTTTTTAGTCCCAGTTTTGTAATCATTTTTGGGTACTGTAGATTGTGACATAGACTAACCAGGTGCAGTTTTTTGCATCTACCCACGTTTCTCATAAACTTGTTTGTAAAAGCGAGCACGTACATTAGTTATGACCTCTTTTGTAATCTTTGATCCTTATCGGGCGGCTAATGTTAGACTTTTCATGTCATATATAATTTACTAGGTAGTGTCGTCTGTTGTATAGGGAAGGCGATCTGATATCGAATAATCGATGTTTAGACATAGGAACTTGGATTATTTTAATCGATATTAAACATAGAATCGATTTTTTTCTATCTAGATAAAATAAACACATACAATAGTTTATAATTTTAAAAAAAATGAGATCGATTTTTAAATAATAGATTATTAAGACCTCGATTAAAAATTGAATTTTTTTTTTGCGATAGCTGATCACTGCTGTTTTATTCGTTTATATACTATATATATGGATTTTGGTTTATCTGGGATCGATAAACTCTGATAGTGTTTGACCGATTATCATGAAATCGGCACACTTATGTGTCGTATTTCATTCAGGATGTTTTTGTGATATCCATTGTACTATGCCACGCCATAACGTGACATGACACGTTAGATATACTTTTTTATTATACGTATAGAAGAAGATTTATAGATATATATATTTCGAACGACTCACATTCCTGTTTATATAACTATTACACCGGATAGAATACGGGAATTGATAAAGTCGAAAACATTATATTACTTTGATTATATGTTTTCGCTATGTTATTATTATGTTAATACGTTTTGGAGGAAGTAAGACGTCGAAGTTGTTTGTTGTCCCAGTTTCGGGATCGATTTGGCCGAAAGCCCGGCTTTTCCTCAACTTAGTTATCTACGTTGGATGACTATTTGTTATGCGGCCTTGAAAGGTAAATTTTCTAGTCTACTGATTGTATTACTAGAGTGGCTTAGATGATTTATCGTTTGAATGAGATTCATTATTTTCCTGGTATAGTTAGTTTTTTTTCTAGGGCATATACTTTTTAATTTCCTGAACCTTAATTTCCTGAACTTAATAAATATGATATAATTGAATTGAAATTAATAAATATAATATAATCTACGTATCAATATCGGACAAAAATATATACCTAACCTAATGTATATATTTTCAATTGTCTTTTCTCTTGAAAAGCGAATTTTATGGAGCGAATAAAAATAGTAATTGTCGTTAGGTATTAAAAATGTCACTTTCTACTTTAAAACATGGGTAACTGTCATTTTAATATAATATTATTATATTATATCTTTATACTAGCTGCTACCCGCGACTTCGTCGGCGTAGTTCGATTGTTGTGTTATATCTCAAGGGGATTTTAGGCAGCTTTTTCGACGAAAGCTCACAGCCGGCTTTACTTTTTCCGACACTTCCAACAATTACTGTTATATTTCAACCAATTTGCAAAAAATCTCGACAAATGATATGGCTAAACATTCCTCGTGAATCACTTTATCTACTGGTGAAAACCCGTATGAAAATACGTTCAGCAGTTTTTGAGTTTATCGCGAACAGACAAACACGCAGAGGACTTTGTTTTATGATATGTAATGATATATAATTTGACCGATTTTGATGAAATTTTTGCGTGTTTGAGAGAATCCCTGGATGGTTAACATTTATATTTTGACCCGGTAGGTCGCGTTGCGATATGTTTCCACATTTGTTTTCATTTTTAGAGCAGAACGTCTGTCGAGCCTGCTAGTCGTCAATATAGTACGAGTGGCAAAATTAAAATATCCTTTATTCAATTTAGGCCCTGAGAAGGCGCCTATATATATTTTTACAAAATATATAACATTAAATAGTTACATTTGTTATTAGTGGATGCACAGAGAGGGGCGTCGTTTCCAGACGTCACAATCGTTCACATATTGATCCAACCTATAATAATAGCCTTTAGATATTAAAACTCGCTTGACATGGTTCTTGAACTCACTATCCGGCGAATCGGTAATGTGTTTTGGAACTTTGTTATAAAACCTAACACTATTACCTAAAAAACTGTTTTTGGACTTAGTGAGCCTGAAGCATGGAATGACCAATTTGTTTCTAGTATTTAAATTATTCTGGTCTTTTACTAGATCCAGCATAGCAAGTTTTTGCGGACATAGCATTTTGCAACACTAACATTCGACTTTGTTAAGATTTGTAAAACGTATTAAACGTCTGATAGAAATATGTGTAATACCAACCGACATAAGCAAAACTCTCATACGAAGATCTAGTCAACGAGCAAAATACGATTTTGATCTCTTAGTGAGCCTGAAGCATGGAATGACCAATTTGTTTCTAGTATTTAAATTATTCTGGTCTTTTACTAGATCCAGCATAGCAAGTTTTTGCGGACATAGCATTTTGCAACACTAACATTCGACTTTGTTAAGATTTGTAAAACTTATTAAACGTCTGATAGGCATATGTATAATCCCAACCGACACAAGTAAAACTCATACGAAGCAATCAACGAGCAAAATACGATTTTGATATAAAAAATGAAACATTGTTTAGATCAGCAAAAGATTGATCTGTCACGGAATGCGATGGTAGAAATATTTTATGCAAATAAAATTTTTAGCAAGCGTGCTCACTTCCTTATGGCGTAGACTTGATCAGACCGTGACTTAATACCTAACTGTTAATTATTAATTTTATTATTAAACTAGCTGTGCCCGCGTCTTCGTCCATCTTATGTAAAAAAAAACTGTGATTAATAAAATCATCTGAATGCATTAAATCCATTTTCTAATATACGTTTTTTTCGTACTTAAGTCGCGTTGTCACTAACATTACAATAACTCTGGATAGAATAAACCGATTTTAATGAAACAGATAAATGCTACTCGATGATACGGTTTATAATTTTCTTGGGGTTTTATTGTGAATGCAGTATCTTAGCAGCGATACATGTCCAAATGAGCAGACAGATCGACATTTCTAAAAATGATTGAAATATTACTTATTCCTAGACACCTGCAACATTTTTTTTACAAAAATCTAAACAGTACAGTCACATTAGATTTAAATTCTTATTATACGATTATATTACGAGTGACCGAAGCTAGCTTATACGCCTCCAAGAGGCTTAACACAGTATCTAACATTTCACCAAGTGGGTGATTTGTAAATAACTCAATTAAGAACGTAAAGGGTGTTCAAAGATTTGTTGTAAAGCAATAATGTATTCGTTGAAGGTAAAACCAGTCCAAGATTTGACTTTGTAGCCTTGTACTTTAAATCATCTACCATTACTTAAAAATATCGATCTATAAGTTATCCATAACTTCCATAAGTAATAAGTATTGATTGCTTTATATTGATTATGTCAGAAATAACTTTTTAATTATCCCATTGGTGCTCTCAACAACGCGATGCACTATTGGCCTCACCAAACCCTGTGCATTACTTGAAGGTTTATTTATAACTACTTAGTGTCCGCTACTTCGTTGTATCATTTTTTAATATCATAGTTATATTCTCTGGCCAGATTTAAGTATGTGTTTTGTTTCATTAATGTAGCAAGAGAAATGATGCCTACCAGCCACGTTTTCTAGCGAAGCTTACATAAGTAATGAAATAGTACACTGTTACATAATCCGTTCAGTAGTTTTTGAGTATATCGCGGACAGACAGATATGGAGTGATTTAGAAATATAACTCCGCGATAATAATCACTACATAGTAGTTCATACAGCACATATGCACATCATCGTTTAGGATAGATATAACTCTCTGGGTCCTGAGTGAAAATCAACACTGTAGGACTAATCTTCTACAGCGTATATGCTGACTCGGGTCCATTTGCTACACACATACACAAATCGTAAATTTTTATTTATATTTCTTTGGCGTTTATATTATACTAGCTGACCCGGCCTCAAGTTGCTGTGGAATGTCGAATTAAAGTAATGAAAAAGTACATTGTTTGTTACATAATCCGTTCAGTAGTTTTTGAGTATATCGCGAACAGACAGACATACGTGGCAAAGGACTTTGTTTCATAATATGGTGTGATTTAGAAATATAACTCCGCAATAATAATCACTACATAGTAGTTCATACAGCACATATGCATATCATCGCTTAGGGCAGATATAAGGTGCCCAAGGTTGATTAGCTCGAACGATCCCTTGCCGCCCCCACAAAACGGTCTGTCGGTACACCGTGGGGTTTTAGTCCGTGCGACTCGGACATAACCCACCCTCTCCCCCGGGAGGGTGGCGTATCCATATTTCCCCACGTTAAAAAAAAAAAAAAGATATAAGGTCAGATATAGGGTCCTGAGCGTAAATCAACACTGTAGGACTAATCGTCTACAGCGTATATGCTGCCTCGGGTCCATTTGCTACACACATACACAAATCGTAAATTTTTATTTATATTTCTTTGGCGTTCAGCAAAACGGACAACCGCTCAAGTCGACGGTTCGATCGGAACTCCTCAATTAAGACGTTGCACCACCTATGAGATATCTATAACAGTCGGTCCTACAGTTATCTGTTAACAAACTAATTTAAAGCGCCATCTGTGCGAGACATATGAAACTTACATCTAATGTGAATAATCAACATTGAAACTAATTTAATTTGTAATTAAAAAAATGGTGATGCCATTAAACGAAATATAAATTATCCTATCTTTTAAGTTGGACCAAATTATACATAAATGCCAAAGTTTCATTAGGATCTGTTGAGTGGTTTCGGGGTTTATCATGGACAAACATCATGACACTGGATTTTTATATATTAAGATAATATGTGTTTTCATCGGTAATCAATCACTATACTTCAATAATTAGACCAACACCTAATTGTGTAGCAAATAACTATTATAAACAAACAATATATATGCTTTATTTTGGAAAAAAGTTAAGCTTATTTTATCGTGAAGTGAAGTCACGTGTACATCTTGTATTTTATATTACACCACGTTTGTAGAAATAAGTGTATTGATAACAAAGATAAAGGTCTCGGAACAAGAGCGGAACTGAAAGCTATTTACTTTTACGATATGAATGCGTCATGTTTGTTGATAAAGTTGAATCATCGCTGATTGGTCACTAATTTCTCATTATCTTGTGAGTAACTGCAGTTTCATTGTAGGAAATTTATTCTGAAACAATTGAAACGTGAAAATTCTATGAAGCGTTTAATTAAAAACTAAATACAGTGTAATCGTGCGGTTTGAAGCATACACTTTATTAGTTGATCAAACCGCGATTTGAAACAATGAACGATTAATATTCTATATTGTTTCGAAGCGGATGTGCGTTATTGTTTTACTTAAGTGCTCATAGAATTAGGTATGTTCTTTATTATTTGCGGTGATTTATCTTCAAGTACACCGCTTTCTTCTACTTATTGAAGATGTGCATTGAAGATTCACTATTTCATAAATTCTTGTATTTTTCGTACGAGACTAAAATAATGATTTATTGAAAAATCACATTATTTCTGTTATTATTTATACTATAGTGTTGGACAGAAATCTAATTTATTCTCACAATGGCAATATAATGTTCAGTGGCCTAACAATAGGCTGGAAGGGTGAGCAATTATATCATGGCCTTCCAGTCCTGAGCAGACATCCGATGAATTGACTACAAGTCTCCAACATTATTTTTACGCTACCGATTTAAAACCCGAAATAATTATAGTTCTTCAATATATTTGCTTAAATGTACCAAGAGGTGTTTATCGATTTTGTGTATATAACATATATTGATGTGAAATATTATAAAAGTCGTTACTCTGCACTTCCACCTGGAATTGATTGGCCGCTACCTCGTCTCATGGCAACAAAAAACTTTTGATTTTGTATATTTTTAACATTGTTGTTTATATCAGAATTAATAAGATAAATATATTTTAGTATGTAGCACTTTTTTCAAGAGAGTTAACCACAGACAGTGCCTTACAGTCTATCTCACTAGAGTAGTGTGTCACTAGGTGTCAATACAAACGTAAAGTTAAAATTTATTATTACAATAGACATCAATATAGGTATTAATTACAAAATCGATAAACACCTCTTTGTACATTTAGGCAGATATATTAAAGAACTAGAATTATTTTGGTTTTAAAATTATTGGCATAAAAATACCGTTGGTGGCCTGCTACACATTCATGAGATGGAATTATCCCTCAATTTCTACAAAGTAATACCTTCTTCAATTAAATATATTGATTTCTCGTTCCAGTTATATAAATCGATACAAGATGACTTCCACACCTTTCAACGTTGGTCTCAATGAAACCGCTAGGGTGTCCAGCAGGGTGCTCCGCCCCCCCGGCGGTGGTCACACCGACATCTTCGGTTCAGAACCTGAACCCCCGCAACGTACAGGACGTCGCATAGTGCCCAATGCTGGTAAGTTCATTTACAAATTGTTTTTTTGTTTTTATTGTAGCACGGCAAAATATCTGCACTATGTCTGATGGTAAACATAGTACAATCTAAAAACAATGGCGACCACCGAGTGACACACTATTCATCGCCGGTCGCCGCTGTCATGCCGGCCTGCGAAAAACTGGATATGCACAGGCTCATACCGCAACGCGACCCGCGGAAACAAATCACTGTGACGGGTTTTTCGCTATATACATGGTGGTTGCGAACCAGTCGGGGTGTAAAACCCTACCACTCCGCTTTCGCTATTGCCTCGTTCGTTATTCAGCAGGGTGCACCACGTGCAGGTGAGGTTGGCTTGGGTGTCTCAAGTCTTGTGATGTTATTCGACACCCCTTACACCCCCAGAAAGGAAGAAATATATTTATTGCCATAGAAGTAAGTGTATAAAAAGAGACAGACAGACAGAAGTGAAAACTCAGAACAATGAAATATCTGTGTTCTCTTTGGAATTTTTAGAATTAATTATGGTATGAATTACTATATATAAATATCATAATTTGTATATTGAAATGATTAACAGTAGTGTGGTTTTCATATCTATCAGCATTCTGAGCAATAATTATATACATTTGTATATAGCCTATTAATAAATATCAATATGACATGAACAAAGGCTATACTTACGCGTCGCTAGTCTGACGTAGCCGGTTGCGCTTAATAGCATGTCATCACGCGAAATTATAAATTTGTACCTACTGCCTAAAATACCGCTTTTCGCGCCTAAAGAAGTTTCCACCTCAAGAAATTATAATTGAAACGGCAAATAGTATAATGTCATGCGTTTATCATGAAACCGAACATCGAGACAATAGTCGATGGTAAAGTATACAGAAGTTAAAAACTTTTAAGAAATCAGCTTACACTTCTTTAAAAGGCCCGCTACGCACTTGCGATTAACGTGGTATTGCTAGTGTCTATGGATGGCGGTGATCACTTACCATCAAGTGACCCGCCCGTTGGTTTGTCCCCTATACTATAAAAAAAGCATTTTTATTTCTGAATTCTCTAGGACAAGGAGACATGCCCAAGCCTACTAATGGCACGGACGCGCCTACTGCGAACGGGCAGAGCACTCCTGCGGAAGCTCCTCAGGTGGCAGAAGTGAAACAGGACAACTCATCGAAGCCCAGCTCAGCCAAGGTCGAGCAGGAACCAGCCAAGATGGAGGCGCCGAAACGTGTCCGCGTTCCCCCAGGAGGTTTCTCCTCCGGCCTCTGGTAAGACTGGTCCAAGCCTCCAAGTCAAGCTTGATTTCGTTCGCTGAGACTACTATTATCGGATACTTTATGAGTGGCTACTTCCTACTCGTAATTATTATTATTTTTTATAACTATTTTACCGATTGAAAAGTGAAATATACTAGTTAAGTCTGCATTTTAAATATTCATTTTAATCTAAATCTTGTAAGGTTGTAACGGAGCTGAGGTATGATTGTTCACGCGTTGGCTGATTATTGGTTATTTTATAAATATTAAGTTGTATCTTGTTAAAATTATCTAAGTGGCTCAGTGTATACAAGTATGAAATGAATATGTAATAATCTTGATTTATTTATTGCTCATTATCTTCTGCTAAATTCTGATGAAACTCAAATGAACATGACAGTTGCTTGGGGTGTAACAACTCCGAATAATACCTTGTATTCACTGAGAGGTACTGATACCAGGAAATTGCTAAGTTTTCACATGTTTGTGCCTTAGTTATCGAAAATGTTAAGTTGGAATGTTTTTATTTGATCATCAATTGGTACTGGTTAACTTTTCATTTGAAAATATTCACTATATATCGTTCCTCGTAGTATGAAAGTTATCATTTATTTACAACATGAATATAATGTATCTTACGTAGTATTATTTACTGAATTAAGAATTTATTTTAATTTCCTTACATGCGACCAATTTACTAAGCTTTCAGATGATTATACTATTATTAGCTAGGCCAAAAACTCAATTTCGGTCACAATTAACTATATTTTAAAACTCTATGGCCAAATTTAAACTAAATTCTCTTTACAATTGTTGTTTATTTAGGAAATTTCTTTAGGACGTACGGGGGTGAGATTTTAAATGTAAATTAATGAGGTCATAACAATACGGACTTTGATGAATTGTTAAAAAAACATACTCTTAAATGTAATTGAGAAATTTATAAATACAATTGATACAAACCTATAAAAAAATGCTTACATTGCGGGCATATAAAAATACTTGTAAAGTACAGTCAGTTATGTTTGTATTAAGTATGATAATAATTATAAATTCTTTGAGCTATGATCGACTCTTTTGGATAATATCTCACCCCATCTTTACTAATATTATTAGGGTTAAAATTTTCTAAAAATTTGCTACCTAGCTTACATTTTTTATTAGACTGACGTGTGCCTATTGAACTATATAAAGTACTTAAAAACTTTCAAAGCGTTTGAGATTTTTTTTGTTGCGAATACGTACATAAATGTGGTGTTTTTATTATTAATTAAACATTGTATGCCTGCGCCGGCAAATGCGTTTTTATGTATATTAAATAATGATAACAATTGTATTTTTATATGAATTACAATTAATAAAAACAAAAATGCGTTTTATTTGAATTATTAGTTGTATGGGTTGTAGAAGTTGATTTTTTTTCGAGTGGCATATTGGAAGCTTTTGCCCGTGTCAATTAATCATTGGAAATTTAATTCTGATACATACTCTGATTTTATTTAAGAAAATTGGCTGAGTATATAGGAATTACATTTAAAAATGAGCTAAGTCTAATTTTAGCCGTTTCTAATGTATTACGTCGTTTCTCAGGATCCTCAAATTTGGTAGGTACATGTAAAATATGAAACATTAAAAAATACTAAAAACTTACGAACGGCAAAATTTGAACTTCGTTCTCGGTGTATAAAAAATCGAAACCATAAATAAATTGAAAATATATGAATGATTAAAATTGAATGAACTCATTTTGAAATTTAACGATACATATTGAAATTGGTCTTATAGTGATATTAATATACTAGTGCAGTATACATGTACACTTTCGTACGACACTTGTATGCATGTGTCTCACTAATATAATTATACATGTATGGATAGCTTAGCTGGCATGGTAAGTTTAGTTCGTTTCGTATTGTACCCAAGCCAACGTTCGGTCACTCTGGCACCCTTGAGCTTGTTACCATTCCTCTGAGTGCCCTAAAAGCCCGGTGAAGCTGTGTAGGCCAGGCCAACAGCGGTCATAAAAATCTTCAAAAAGTTGACCGACCTCAAACTAGTTATAACTTCATTAGATATTTTGCTCACTAATAGGATTTTCGTAATTGTTTATGGATTTAAGAAAATTTTCAATATTGGAACATAAATATTGAACCTTTTGACGTAATATAGACGATGACATAACAGATTATAAATATAACAGACATTCATGTATAATGGACGATATGACATTTCAGTAATAAAAATAAACGTCAAAATGATGAAATTTTTAATAAAATACCAAATAGCGGTAAAATAATCAATAAATAATGGAACCAGAATTATTTATGAAATCATGTAATACATAATTGACGTAAAAACATAACGTAAGTAATAATGTTACATAATCAAATTTAATTTTAAAGACAAAAGACAAAGTTCCACAGGCATGTGTATCTTGGCTTCACGGAATGCCAGTGACCGGCATGCTGGCTTACCAACAACTATATAGTACGCCATTTAGAGGCATGTGTATTGAGGTCTATTGGCATAGATAGAGTTACATCTATTTTTCTAACTTTGAAGTAAATTTGTCGGAGATATAACCACTAATAACGAATGTAAATATTTATGTTACTGTACAAATATATGACATGGAAAAATAAACCAGATCGAGTTTCTTGCCGGTTCTTCTCGATGACTGGGCTGTTTTTCGAACCGGTAGTAGCTTTCACGTTCATAAGCGCCTTCTCAGGGCCTAAATTGAATAAAGGATATTTTGATTTTATGACACTTTTTTGATACAATAAATAAAGGACCTAATCATCTATCATCCACTTGCCGCAAGGATTTGAGTAATCGATTTTTGAACTGCTTATACCTTCTGCACGTTACAGAAATTGTAGACTTGCCACGCAGCTTGCCGAGCAGTCGGCCGAGCAAACGAGACTGTCGCCCTCCACTCTCCATAATACCAAGAATTTCAAGTCTACAATTTCTGTAACGTGCAGAAGGTATAAGCAGTTCAAAAATCGATTACTCAAATCCTTGCGGCAAGTGGATGATAGATGATTAGGTCCTTTATTTATTGTATCAAAAAAGTGTCATAAAATCAAAATATCCTTTATTCAATTTAGGCCCTGAGAAGGCGCTTATGAACGTGAAAGCTACTACCGGTTCGAAAAACAGCCCAGTCATCGAGAAGAACCGGCAAGAAACTCGATCTGGTTTATTTTTCCATGTCATATATTTGTACAGTAACATAAATATTTACATTCGTTATTAGTGGTTATATCTCCGACAAATTTACTTCAAAGTTAGAAAAATAGATGTAACTCTATCTATGCCAATAGACCTCAATACACATGCCTCTAAATGGCGTACTATATAGTTGTTGGTAAGCCAGCATGCCGGTCACTGGCATTCCGTGAAGCCAAGATACACATGCCTGTGGAACTTTGTCTTTTGTCTTTAAAATTAAATTTGATTATGTAACATTATTACTTACGTTATGTTTTTACGTCAATTATGTATTACATGATTTCATAAATAATTCTGGTTCCATTATTTATTGATTATTTTACCGCTATTTGGTATTTTATTAAAAATTTCATCATTTTGACGTTTATTTTTATTACTGAAATGTCATATCGTCCATTATACATGAATGTCTGTTATATTTATAATCTGTTATGTCATCGTCTATATTACGTCAAAAGGTTCAATATTTATGTTCCAATATTGAAAATTTTCTTAAATCCATAAACAATTACGAAAATCCTATTAGTGAGCAAAATATCTAATGAAGTTATAACTAGTTTGAGGTCGGTCAACTTTTTGAAGATTTTTATGACCGCTGTTGGCCTGGCCTACACAGCTTCACCGGGCTTTTAGGGCACTCAGAGGAATGGTAACAAGCTCAAGGGTGCCAGAGTGACCGAACGTTGGCTTGGGTACAATACGAAACGAACTAAACTTACCATGCCAGCTAAGCTATCCATACATGTATAATTATATTAGTGAGACACATGCATACAAGTGTCGTACGAAAGTGTACATGTATACTGCACTAGTATATTAATATCACTATAAGACCAATTTCAATATGTATCGTTAAATTTCAAAATGAGTTCATTCAATTTTAATCATTCATATATTTTCAATTTATTTATGGTTTCGATTTTTTATACACCGAGAACGAAGTTCAAATTTTGCCGTTCGTAAGTTTTTAGTATTTTTTAATGTTTCATATTTTACATGTACCTACCAAATTTGAGGATCCTGAGAAACGACGTAATACATTAGAAACGGCTAAAATTAGACTTAGCTCATTTTTAAATGTAATTCCTATATACTCAGCCAATTTTCTTAAATAAAATCAGAGTATGTATCAGAATTAAATTTCCAATGATTAATTGACACGGGCAAAAGCTTCCAATATGCCACTCGAAAAAAAATCAACTTCTACAACCCATACAACTAATAATTCAAATAAAACGCATTTTTGTTTTTATTAATTGTAATTCATATAAAAATACAATTGTTATCATTATTTAATATACATAAAAACGCATTTGCCGGCGCAGGCATACAATGTTTAATTAATAATAAAAACACCACATTTATGTACGTATTCGCAACAAAAAAAATCTCAAACGCTTTGAAAGTTTTTAAGTACACTCTGTTACAGGTACGGTGGTCAATACTTGACTCCAGAACAACTGCCGGAGTTTTGTGACCAACTCCACCACTTGGTCCAAGTTATCAGAAATATTCAGTCTTATGCTAGAGTCACGGGAGAATATCCGAGGTTTTTCTAATTGATCTATTATTTTAGTAGTCTTAAAATTTAGAATATTTGGTAAAACATGGTAGAATTCCTTATACCTGCAACAATTATAATTCAATGATTACATCTAAGCCAAATTCTGTAATAATTCTGAGTTTTTGATGGTGTAGCTTTTGTTGCACTGCTTAGGTGTTTTACTGATAACTTTTGGCTAACTACCAACCTCAAGTTAATAATCGCTAGAGGTTTTTTTTTATATCATAGGAGGCAAACGAACATGTGGGTCACCTGACGTTCAGTGATCACCACCGTCCATAGACACTAGCAACATCAGAGGAGACGCAAGTGTGTTGCCAGACTGTGGGGCGAAGGGGGAGGGGAGAGGAAAGAGAGGGAAGGGGAGGTGGGCCCCGGCGCTCTCACTGACCGAACGAAACGCAACAATGCAAGCACTGTTACTTCACGTCGGTGTTTCTGTGGGTCAGGTGGTACTACCTCGGGCGAGCCGACCCATTCATGCTGAAACTTCAAATAGCTTCAGTAATGGCTCTACCACCTACAGCTACCTACATATGTGTACCGACAGCTCCATTTGAGAGTCATTTGTTTTTCTTTGTTATCGGATTAGTAAATTATGTGATAACGTGCAGCAACTAAACTTAAAGTCATATTATTCATTCAAAGTCTTTGTCAAAAACACCATATGAACTTTAAATTTAAGTACAGTAACTCTTATTTTTAGTCACCTTTCTCACCTGGTATTTATACATTTGCTACAAACTCAAACTCTGTGAGTACGCAAGCGTTCCTACCCATAACGTAGGGTTTCATATGTTTAAAAAATTAGTTGTATCTGGTGGCTTTGGAAACTAAATCTAATACGTGTATTTATTTGGTGGTTGTGGTTATTTGGTGTATAGCGAGTTGGAACGTCGGCTAGAACATGAGGCGAAGGAGGTGGCCTCACTGGCAGCTGAAGCACGTAATGCTCGCGACGTTGTGTCTCGCACGAGGACACAACGCAAGGCGGTGCGAGCACAAAAGAAGAATTTAGTATCCCATTTGGCCAGCTTGAAGGATACTGGTAGGTTAAGGTCCCTCCATGAACTACCTGAAGAGTTCAAGGGGGGAGGGAGTCAAACCGAATCTCATGTCGTAGTGAGAGGAGGTTTTGGTAAATATCACGTAGTTTTTTTCGGCCAAGTCCTGTAAAAATGTGAGGTAATCGTTTAAACAAAAACATGTTTCTAGACTAAAATATGCAGATACATGGCACAATTCTGCTGTATATTAAAATCCGTGAATAGGTGTAAAGTTATTTAGTTTTGATTTATCGAAATGTAATGTACCTATAGTAATAATGAATAAGAGTAAAAAAATAAAGCAAATTGTCTTTTTTTTATAAATTCAACCTATTTATATTCGAAATGCATATTTCGAAATTTCTCACGTAAGAATAGGAGGAAAAGAGGAGGGGCAATAATATTATAACTAAAAAGCTGTAGATGCGTGACATGCATGATATTTTGACAAAACTAATGGCACGATAACGCACACATACGTAAAGTAATATTGTAACGCAACACTGTTTTAGACAAAATGTGATAGTAAGATGGCATATTCTCAATATCGGGGGTGAAAAATAAATAGATATATCTTGCTGAGATACGGGCGGATTGACGGCGCAACCGTCAAAAATAAGTTAGCCAAGTTTGAACGCGGCGCTATCGAAGCTCATATGACGTAGCTTTTTACTTATCATATCATCGAGGAGGGGTCAAAAATGTTGAAAAACGCCTCATGTAATTAATTGTTAACCCGTATGGACAACCCTGTTTATAAAAACTAATAACAACCTCGGGGTTTTCGGGGTTGTCTATGGACACAGGTTCGAATCCTTACAACTGAGCGCGTGGTGAAGGAAAACCTCGTAATTAAACCACAGCTAAACTCGCCGGGTCAGCTACTGGCCTCAAGTTGAATATCTGTCGCGAAGCACCTGTTGGTGTGTTCCGACACACGTACTTGAAAGCTAGTCACATCTAGGTTTAACGTGTTTACTATCTTAGACCATGTCGTCATTTAACATCAGATACGATTGTAGTCAAATGATAAAACCTGTAAAGTATAATAAACTCATATTTAAAATCTAGAATTACTTTAAACCCTTTTAGATAAGTCCAACAACTAAGCCTAACAAATTCTGTACAAAGCATGCGTCTTACATTGCTAAGTGACGACCAGGAGATTTACTCGTGCGGCATGATATTTCGCTAATATAGGCGTTCACAGTTCGGTCCTTAGTCATGTTCAGTTTTTCAAAAAGCGGTCAACGCCCTCGTCCTTTGTTATCATGCGCCATATCACTTAGCGTACTTTATCGTCGCTTAGCATATTGTAGTAGTGACTTTAATATTTTATTCATAATCTTGTGTTACTTGACTCTATATTTTGTAATATTGGTGACATTTTACGTAACATAGTTTGGTTATAGTCCATAAATGAAGTGGATGGAAAATAATACCACGGAGCTTGTACTCTGAGATGCCGCTAAAACTCCCTGGAAAGTTCTAAGAGAGGGGCCATCGTTTTGTTAAATCATTGAAATGATCACAAGACATTTTTAATATACCTAATCGACAATGGTAGTAGTAATCTGGGAGATTGGTTGCCAAAATAAAATCAAAATAATACAAAAAATTTAAAAAATGCAACGAGGCTTGCAGTCTATTGATTTTAAGTAGCCACTGCAACCTCGCGCAATTGCACCTTGTCAACCATGTGATTTCTTCTATAAAATATCATTCTAATTATACAGAGGTCCGTGAACTAGAGAGTACAGTGCGATTGTCGGACAGAAAGTTGTTCAAGAATTGGGAAACGTTGAAAGACTCGAACGACGCCTCGGTATTCGAACCTCTTCTGAACGAAATCAGGGTGAGTCCTGACCTTATGCAATATTGTGTTTAATCTATACTCTATACATACTTTTTCGCATGTCGAGAAGAAAAAATGTTGCAGGTTTCTAGGAATAAGTAATAGAATACATTTCAATCATTTTTAGAACTGTCTGTCTGTCTGTTTGTAAGAACACGCATCACTGTTAAAATACTGCGTTCTTGATAAAAACCTCTTGGAGAAAATCATAAAACATATCTTCAAGTATGTATTTATTATCTATGAAATTACTTTAATGAATACATAAATATAAAAACGTTTAATCGGTCATATTTCGTTATGGAACTTATTAAAACTTTATAAATCATGGTATAGAGTAAGCAAACTGCACTGGAATGCTTGATCCGCCTCATAGACAGTCGACGATCAGTACTCGCGAGGAACATGGCTCCACCAAGACCTTTGCCTCCTCCTGAATCTCGAGATAATGAAGGTACAATTAGAGCATATCTATTTGCGTATTTTAAATTAAATCTTGTACCAAGAAACAAAAAGATTATTTTTAAAAAAACAGGTCGCATATCGCAGTCTTTATATTGCTAATTCACTTTTCAATATAACTCATCGTCTCGGCTTTGCTTATTTGAATATATTATGGTGTATCAACAAATGGAAGTTCAAATGAATGTTTATTTTTTTTATTTTGTATCCCTTACAGTACAATTTGTCATAAATGGTAAGCAAAAATCAGTGGTATGGTAATGTAACTTCCATACTTCCATACCTGCGTGTATAACCACAAAGTTTTGTCTATGGTCGCAATAAATGCAGGTGTGAGGAGACATTATTGTCATGCATTACGAACTATCGAACTGTATAACGATAAACGTAGTACGATAACTGGGTCCGCGGTGTTGACACTCATCATTATACTTCGTTGTCATTGACTCATTATAGTAGAAATGATCATTAGACATTAGGCTTCCATGCGACAGGCATTGCCTAGTTTGGGGCCATAGCTGAGGCTAATATTTTGTAAAGGATTTTAGAAATAAAGATATTTGTATTTATACACATTAATGGAACTTGCAAATCAAAGAAAAGTAATAATATCGAGTTATCATTGGAATGACACAGGAATGTGAACGTTTTCTGTGCCTTTATCAGAATAAATTTTGAGGTTAGTTTTTAATGCGACAAGGAGGTGTGAGACAAGCATAATAGAGTTACCGATTGTTGACTCGGACATCAATAAATAGCGCCCTTCGATTATTACGGAAACAGAATTCTAGTAATTTTTGAGTCTTGATATTAATATATTGCACCAGTTTGAAATCAGTCGTTAGTCAATATTTTTCTAGATGATTCGACGGTAGCACCCAGTTTCGGTGGTAGGACGCGTCATGATAATGGCGTAAGAAGATCTAGCTATAAGAGACGACGAAGAGAAAACAGCAGGGAACCACGCTCGGTGCCACTGTCCAGTGAGCCCAGTAGACATGGAACTCCACCCACACAGGTACAAGCACCCATTGGTTAAGCCGATCTGATACCAGCAAGTATTTAAAACTGTTTTTAACCCTTAAATGCTTGTTACCGACCCAAAAACTATATTTTATATTGACAATTAAACAACTTTATAAAAAAATAAGACAACATACTTTGATAATCAACTTCAAAAAGAAGGAGGTGCTGAATCCGGTTTTACGTTAGAAATTATGAATGTTTAATCCAGTCCCGAATCTAGGATTTTTTTAAAAATCGGGACAGAAACTTGATAATGATGCTCCTCTCACCAACGTTTGAGATACTAGCTGGTGCACGCGGTACCGTTCCCGTCAAAATATGTACATAGGTGTGTTTTTTTCATACTAATTGTTCGCTGTATTTTATTTTGATGCATGTAATTATATAAATTAAACGTGTTGCATAATATTGGTAACTAGCTGTTGCTGGTGACTTTACTCGCTTTAATACACTTTTTGAGAATAAAATACAGATTGTTTTACTCACTGATAACTGATAGATATATGAAAGATATATCAAAATCGGTTAAATATTTATTTAATATATCCATTACAAGTAAAATATCAATTTTTGTCTCTTTATAATGGTACTATAGTGAACAATTTCTTATTAAATAAATGCAGGTAACTCTCTACATACAAGGTACTGAAAGCACATCCCGTTATAGAGTGGGAAGCGCTGGAGCTGTGACCTTAACTCCCCTCGATCTACCTCCGACTGGGAGCGTCAGAGATATTCTGTTCTTCACAACCAATTGATTTGTAAAGTTAATTCCGGTTAAATAAAATGTTTATCTTTGAAATAATTTGTTTGTGTGGTCGAAATAGGATGCTAGCTGCGCTCGCGGCTCCAAACATGTTTGGTATGATTTGTTGTAGTAGACAGTTGAATGGTTAATGCAATTGGTGCATGGATAAATAGGTTATCCGCTGGAACGCCATCTAGCGATGAGTTATTGTAAAAGGGATCGTGTAAAACTTTCATCTATCTATTGATATCATCGATCTAAGCATACCAATTTTCATGGTAAGTAATAAAAGACGTTGAAGTTGTTAAATTCATAATTCAAACATTCCTTTTTATATAACTACATATTATAAAAGTTCTCTGCCACGTCTGTCTGCCTGTCTGTTCGCGATAAACTCAAAAACTGCTTAACGGATTTTCAAGCGGTTTTTACCAGTAGATAAAGTGATTCATGAGGAAGGATTAGGTATATAATTTGCAATTTTTTTTTATTGTCGTGGAGCCAGCGGGACAACGCCTGCTGGATGCGCTAGTATCCATATATATATAGATAGAATCTACGATTAAAATAATCAGTTGAGGTGTTCGCAGTTACTATACTATGTTGTATTTATAATAATATTATAAAGAGAGGTAATGTTTTGATTTCGAGGAATGCTTGGTACTACTGATCCGATTTCAAAATTTTTTTCACTGTTAGAAAGGTATATTATATCAAGTTCAGTATCTCAGTGAAAAAGGCGGTTTATATGTCAAAAGTAAAATAAATTTGATAAAATTAAGATTGAATGCAGATTTCACATATACTTTACAAATTCTTATAAAACAAACAACTAAAGCAAAATGGAAATGTAATGTAGATAAAGTTTAATTATATCAGTATGTTAAGTGATGATGTTACAAGGGGTAGATACTGGAAAGACATTTATCAGCAATATAAGTTAGTTTTGATCTTCATTGGACACTTTAGGTAATGCTGCGAACAGGTTCTAGGCTTATTTTAAAAGATCTCTCACCAACTGAGTATATTTGGGTGCGTCCCTGGGTAGTTTGGATTCACAATTGGAAGTGCTAGATGTCGCTGCAATCGGGTTTTAGGTTTTTTAAGATTATTTGCGTTTAAAAATGCAATTCAAACCTGTAATAACCGATTTGGAGCAGACAAAGTTGCACGGCTCAGATTGTTTCGTAATAAATCTGGTATTAAAACTGAAGTTCTGAAGAGTTATTCAAATTAATCCCTTCGTCTCCTTTTTACAACCGAACTACGCGCGCTGGTCTTCGGAACCACGGTTTTACGGTCACTTCTATCTGGGCACGAACTAAAAAGTTCGCAACATCTTATTTTTGCCGTACCGTGAAGCTGTAGATCAATCTCCCGGCCAGTGTGTTCCCTCCTTCCTATAGCATGGGTTTCTTCAAGCGTAACGTGAAGAGGCATTTACGCCGGCTGGCATGACAACGACGACCAACGGAAGAGGACGTATCTCTCGGTGGTCGGCGTTGTTTTTGGATTGTACTGTGCTTACCATCAGGCACAGTGCAGTCACTTTGCCGTGCTAAAATAAAAAAACCTTATTCTTGCAACGGTCTGCGGACCCGTGCCTCATGAGGTCTAAATTCGTCTGTGCGGGTTACAAAAATACTGATAGTCATAAAGAATAGTCTAAGCAAATTAAATTTTTTATTGATCTAAAAAGTTACTTTGTCCAACTGAAAATGGAACAAAAATATTATAGGTTTAATTTTAAAACAATTTCATATTTAAACGGTCGCTGCTGCTGGTGCCTCAACTTTTCCTATTGCAGGCGCAACTGGTACCGGCGGTTCAGATTTCACCTGAAAGCAAATTAATGTAAAATTATATCATCATCATCATTACCCTTATCCCACTTCTTTCTGCATTTTATTTTCCAAAGATAAACAGATACGTCACAATTTTACTGAGTAATGTTTGTTTCGTTCAGAAAAACCACTAACAAAACCATTCACAGAGTTTTTGGCGAGTTCTTGGAATGTCATGTAGTGGATTTTATATTTTACTCAATCTTGTATTATTTGGCTCTATATTTGTAATATTGGTGGTGTTTTACGTAACATCATTTGGTTATTGTGCACAGGTGAAGTAGATGGGCTTACCACGGGGCTTAGATTCTGACTTGCCACAAAAACTCCCTGGAAGGGCCTCCATCTTGTTAGTTCATTGAAATGATCATAAAAAAACTTGTAATATCATAATAACATTTACTAAGTTTCAATGGTGTCGTGGCCGTCAATGTTAAAAACATTGTAAAATATGTACTAACTTTATATTTCTTTGATGCCTTAAAAATCATTATCCACAAATGAATTAAGATATTGAACAATATCTACAATACATCCTCTGTATCGTTATATTATCCTTCGCTGTGCATTTTTTGTTTGTCTGCTTGCTTGTTATATTGATTGCGGTTACGAATGTTGCCAGATTTATGAGAAATAGAGAAAAGTTCTGACCTCTACCGGAGCCGCTGTTGGTGACGTCACTTCAGGGACTGCGGCTGGTGATGTAGCCACTTCTTCTTTCTTATCATCTGGTACAGGTGCGGCATGGCCGAGCTGAAAATAAAACCTTTTTAGCCACTTTATATCGTATGAAAATTGTCTTCTATAAAAACGTGTGTGCATTTTTATGACCACAAGACATAAGTCAAAAACTATAAATACATACACAGTGGGGACAGCAGCTGAGGTGGACACCATATTTCTATTACAAAAACGAGCAGTTTTGAAGCAATTTATAATATGAGGCCTCGTGAATCATTAAAGATTAAGTTTCAGGAATTCGGTATCTTAACTCTGCTCTCCCAATATATTCTTGATAATTTAATGTATGTCCGCAAAAACTTAGATATGTTGGATCTAGTAAAAGACCAACATAATTTAAATACTAGAAACAGCAACAAATTGGTCATTGCTTTCCATGCTTCAGGCTCACTAAATCCAAAAACAGTTTTTTAGGTAATAGTGTTAAGTTTTATAATAAAGTCCCAAAACACATTACTGATATGCCTGATAGTGAGTTCAAGAACCATATCAAGCGGGTTTTAATATCTAAAGGCTATTATAGGGTGGATCAATACGTGAACGATTGTGACGTCTGGAAATGACGCCCCTCTCTGTGCAACCACTAATAACGAATGTAAATATTTATGTTAGGTACTGTAAAAATATATGACACGAAAAGATAAACCAGATCGAGTTTCTTGCCGGTTCTTCTCGATGACTGGGCTGTTTTCCGAACCGGTAGTAGCTTTCTCGTTCATAAGCGACTTCTCAGGGCCTAAATTGAATAAAGTATATTTTGATTTTGACATTAAAGTTCATACAGATTAATCAATGTCTATAATATGTATATTAATAATAACTAATATTCAATACGAATAATATACTAATATTTAAATACTATATACGTACAATATACACATTTAAAATACTACACTAAATGTATACAAAACATACATAGTATTATTTTATTATTATTATATGCAATAATAGAAATGTGGTGGTCGAGCTACGCTGAAGCTATTACTGGTTGCAGCATGAATGGGTCGGCTCACTCGGGGTAGTACCACCTTCTCACAGAAAACCGACGTGAAGTAACAGTGCTTGCATTGTTGCGTTTCGTTCGATCAGTGAGAGCGCCGGAGGCACACTTCCCTTCCCCCTTCCCCGTCCCCTCTCCCTTTCCTCCCTCCTCCCAAATACAGGCTGGCAACGTACTTGCGACTCCTCTGGTGTTGCAAGTGTCTATGGACGGTGATGATCACTTAACATCAGTTGACCCACCTGTTCGTTTGCCTCCTGTTATATAAAAAGAATGCAATTATTTGTCAGACAGTAAACGTGATTGTACAGAATTCAGTGCGTTACCGACCCGAGTGCCCTTGCAGTCACATAGAGCTTAATAAACCCGATTTATTGTCACCAGCCCAAGCGTGACGATTCACGTCCGTTCCCTATTCAACGTGTCTAAACAAGTTTTCAATTAAAAAAGAAACTGGCAGCATGATATCAGTAATGTCTATCAACTTGTTGGTTAAAATTGTCAGAATTAAGTAGATAGGTAAACCGTCAGTACTTTTTTATTTTTTTATTTTAGCACGGCAAAATGACTGCACTGTGCCTGATGGTAAGCACAGTACAATCCAAAAACTGTCATGCCGGCCTGCGAAAGTCTGGATACGCACAGGCTGATCCCGAAACGCGACCCGCAGAAGCGAATCACTATGACGGGCTTTTTCGCCATATACATGGTGGTTGCGACCCAGTCAGGCTGTAAAACCCTACCACCCCGCTTTCTACATTGCCTCGTTCGTTATTCAGCAGGGTGCACCACGTGCAGGTATGGTTGGCTTGGATGTCTCAAATCTTAGATGTTATTATACACCCCTTACACCCCAGGCACGACTTCACGTGTCAAGTTAGGGTTAAAATTTTTAAAATCTGTTCAAGATTTAAATACTAGACGTAAACGTGTTCTCAAAACGGGGTTAGGACAGTTTGACCTAAGATCGTAACACGATAATCCTAAAGAGAAGTGGCTATCAAGTGCAACTGTCAGAACACACTTATAGATATTTGGATAAATATTTATTACCTAAAGATGGTAGCTACTCAGTTGGATATTAGAAAATTGTTTAGAACAATACGAATACTATTACAAAATATGTCTTTAGTGCCCAGGGGTATGGAGTTACTGAAGATAAAGAACGATTTGTTTGGAAACGGAAACTTTTCCATCGCCTCAGGTTTTTTCCTCCATATATCGCATGTCGTATTTACAGGCGGCGCGCGACCGCGGAGTAAGGGTAAAGTGAAAGGCGCTCGGCAGAGCAGCCAAGCCCAATATGGCAACGCCCATGGCTCAATTCGAAATGATTTAAATAAACATTGTACTAAGTTTTCAACACGCGTCTATCACCTGAACGATTGTATTTATTACTAGCTTTTAATTTAAATTAAAAAGAAATTAAATTTATATTTGGATAGTTAAGATTAAAAACGCGATTTAAGTACCCTGAATCGAATAATTTTCTAAAAATGTTCAATTAAATGTCCACGATCCGAAAAAAAATCCACTTGGATCGTGATTTAATAAAACCAAACAATTTCTTTCTTGTAGTTTTTATTATTATTGACCACTGAATCACTAATCTGAACATAGAATCTGCAGAATATAATTTAGTCTTTATCAGCAATTCAAATTTGAACAAGGCGATTGGTAATACAATCATTGTCGCATAATTTAATATCGCCTTTCGATATACGACTCACAAATCTAATTAATTTATAAAATAACTAGCTGATTCCCGCGATTTCGTCTGATTAGGCAGCGTTTACGAGATAAGCTCCCAGCCGGCTTTACTTTTTCCGACACTTCCAACAATTAATGTTATGTTTCAATCAATTTACAAAAAATCTTGATAAATTATATACCTAAACCTTCCTCGTTAATCACTTTATCTATAATTAACCGCATGAAAATCCGCTTAGTAGTTTTTGAGTTTATCGCCACAGACAGTCTGTCTGTCTGTTACAGATCGTAACAGACAGACAGACGCGGTGGAGGACTTTGTCTAATGTTATGTATCTAATTTTGCGTTCATTTGTTTTAAGCAATAGCAACGATTTAACCTAGTAAATTATTTAAAAAAAATAATCGACCGCGTCACTTGCCAAATAAAATTAAAAAAATTAACTCCACAATGTCAAAACAGTATGTTAAGTATATATTTATACATAATCTCTCTGACAGTAGATTAAGCCCTAAATGATACTTTTGAACCACTAAATTTATCTTAGAGGATCTTATTAACTTCTTTGAAAACGTAAAAGAAATTATATATATATACTAGCGGTCCCGGCTGACGTTGTCCCGCCCTGAATATAAAAAAATCCGGGACAAATTAAATACCAAAACGTTCCTCGTGAATCACTTTATCCACTGGTGAAAACTGCATGGCAATCCGTTCAGTAGTTTTTGAGTTTATCGCGGACAGACAGACAGACAGACGCGGTAGGGGACTTTGTTTTATACTATGTAATAATATATATATATATATATATATAGCTTTTGCTTCAGAACTGAAGATTGTCTTTCTTGATATTCTTCTACTTCTTTTTCTTCTTATTCTAATCTCACCTAAGTAGGGTCGGCAA